>JAOTON010001411.1:55000-100498 GCA_034440635.1 Lepas anatifera | reverse complement strand
ACTTCTGCATATAAATTTACCATTCACAGACCACAATCATCCTGTCTATGATGTCCAATCGGGCCAGCGTACTTGATCAATCACAACTGACAAGATTTGACATTTGAATGCATCCAATCAAGAGCGGCAATGCACTGCGACAGACTTTTATACAAAGGGAAACCGGTACCAAATTAGCTTTTAGTTTACGCTCCCCAAGTTTGCTGCGAGGACTGGAAGCGTGATCTGTCTACAAGCCCCCAGCACCTCCACAGACCGATGTGTTCTGACGCGGTGACAGTCACAAAGATGTCCGCGCTCCGATTGTCGTCTGCGACGCGGAAAATGCACACGGCGCGTGCCAATGACTGCACTATCGCGGCGCATGACCCCAGATTGGAGACACGCGAGCCGGCCAGGAATGCGGGACGGGCCACGGTCAGTACCGGGCCCCAAAGTCTGCCCCACACTGCTGCACGCTATAGCAATGGCATTACATAACGCGCCGCTGAAGCCAAACGGTGGTATTGTATTTCTATTCGCATTGATTATTAATACCGTGTCGCAGAACTTTGTTTTCGTTTTCTTTTTGTTAACTTGCGACAGAACAACTGCGGGGCAATATTGAATCATTCACATGAGACACGAGAGCCTGGTTTCCTCTGGACAGCAATATCTTAGCTTCACCAACGAAACCAGGAAACCACACGGAAAATTTTTGCATTCGTGAAGGCCCATAATCATTGGAAAAATGAAGGGAAGCAAACAAGTAGAGCGGACGTGGCCCCAAGACAATAGCTGTTTCACACCCCCGAAGTAATCATCCATCAGTCCAACTTTATAATTACGTATATTGGAGTCTGGTGAGCAGGGGTATAGCCAGGATTTCACTCAGGGAGGGGGCGGCGCCTCGAAAAGGGCCGCTGCGACAGCGCCAAAAGGGCCCTAATGGGTAAAGGGCCCTGCTAGAGTGCTAAAGAGGGCTTAAGAGGGCCCTGTCTGGTATAAAATGTCAAATTTGGCCACAGAGTATAGTGCAGGCGAGCCGCGCTTCGCGCGCGCTCGTGTCCCTCAGGGGCCCTTTGGGCCCCTCAGGGAGGGGCGGCTGTCCCTGCCGCCCCCTTGGCTACGCCCCTGCTGGTGAGTGTGGTTGGATACGATGGAAAGCCAAGCTGTACCCATTCAGCATAGCACGAATTAGCCGAACCATGGGTGAAGAACGATATCGAAACGTTTGGGCGAATAATAAATGCATAGCCATTTTCTTCGGGTTCACAAAGTTGTCCCTGAAAACCAATGATCAGCTTCCCTAGTGAACTAAGGCGGCTTGGATATAAGAAAAGAAAGTCACTAGCTTTTCATCTCGTCAACGATGTATGATGTAATCTTGTTCAATATTTTCAACCCTAGCTTATCAATTAAAAGTTGAATCCGTAAGTCAACAACATTTTTCTCATATTTGGCCCGACTACGTATTTTTCAATAAAGGCTGCAGAATCCGTTATTGCATAACAGGGCTTGGGTGGGGTGGGCGGAGAGCGGTTGTGAGGTTACCCAGTTGTTGAAGCCACTGCTGCATGCCAACGCATTGTACATTGAACGGATAGGGAGATGGGTAACGTTTTTATTAACATGTGATTGCTACCACCGCCGTGGCGCAGTTGGTTAAAGCGCCTCGGTCGAGTGTGGGAGGTCCTTGGATCAAAGCTGACCTCTGGCAGCGTTTTCCTCAGCCGCCTCCTACCCAGGAGATGGCAGTACACTGGGTAGTGCCCGCCTTGACTAGGGACTTCCGCTGACCAACCAGCGCCCTTGTTATTGGGAGCACGGACTTGATCTGCCTTTAAATAGATCCACCGGTCCGATGGCACCGCCCGAGGGCACGGCTTCGCCGCGTGTCACCGGAGCAGTCCTTTGTTCCCGCCGGGCCCGATAAATCGGGATAGCT
This sequence comes from Lepas anatifera, assembly GCA_034440635.1. Taxonomy (NCBI): domain Eukaryota; kingdom Metazoa; phylum Arthropoda; class Thecostraca; family Lepadidae; genus Lepas; species Lepas anatifera. The sequence continues at coordinate 98,571 of JAOTON010001411.1, read as the reverse complement.
CCACTGCCTGGTACAGTATGGAGCGTGCGGACATGACTGTCCCGCAAGGGTGCCGATAAGCGTTAGCCTCGCTGCCGTGTACATAGTGTGTGTGGTGCAAATGTATAAAAATGTTCCTGGGTTGGGAACGCAAAAATATTAAAAAAACTGTCACTATAGTTTGTCCGTATCCGGGGGTCAGGTCAGAGTTTACACGTCAGCGTGGCCGGGGCAGCCGGATGGTGAGCCGCTGGTGAACTGGCTCAGCTGGGTACACACTTCTCAGCTAGGTCAGCCCCGGACACTCGCGGACCCCTCCGGGCACGCAGTGATCTTGCTTCCTTTCGCTGCCTGTCCTGAACCTCATCGGGGATCCTAAGTTCCCTTTATATAAACATGCAGGCATAGATTACGCTACGCTATTGGGGTGACGCGGTTTTAGAAACGTGAACTTCTAAAATGTGTTTCTACGCCACACCTCACGAGCACATCATTAACTCACAGGACACTGAAGAGCAACTTCCTCATTAGCACACCATCCAACGAGAGCGGGCTCGATCCGCCGAGGAACCTGCCTGGATTTTGAGCAGGCGGCAGAGCAGGGGGTCCTCCAGCAGAGCGGAGATCTTGGTCAGCTGAGCAGTGAGCTGGGGTCGGCACCGGGTCCGTCCGGGTCCTTGACCTGCGCCCGCACCAGGTCCAGCGCAGCCACCGCCCGCTCCACCTCTGGGTCAGGGGGAGGGACAGGTGAACGGCCACCGCCCGCTCCACCTCTGGGTCAGGGGAGAGACAGATGAACGGCCATCGCCCGCTCCACCTCTGGGTCAGGGGAGAGACAGGTGAACGACCATCACCTGCTCCACCTCTGGGTCAGGGGAGAGACAGGTGAACGGCCACCACCCGCTCCACCTTTGGGTCAGGGGAGACAGGTGAACGGCCATCGCCCGCTCCACCTCTGGGTCAGGGGGAGAGACAGGTGAACAGCCATCGCCCGCTCCACCTCTGGGTCAGGGGAGAGACAGGTGAACAGTCATCGCCCGCTCCACCTCTGGGTCAGGGGGAGAGACAGGTGAACGGCCACCGCCCGCTCCACCTCTGGGTCAGGGGGATAGACAGGTGAACGGCCATCGCCTGCTCCACCTCTGGGTCAGGGAGGGAGACAGGTGAACGGCCATCGCCTGCTCCACCTCTGGGTCAGGGGAGAGACAGGTGAACGGCCACCACCCGCTCCACCTTTGGGTCAGGGGAGACAGGTGAACGGCCATCGCCTGCTCCACCTCTGGGTCAGGGGAGAGACAGGTGAACGGCCATCGCCCGCTCCACCTCTGGGTCAGGGGAGAGACAGGTGAACGGCCATCGCCTGCTCCACCTCTGGGTCAGGGAGGAGACAGGTGAACGGCCATCGCCTGCTCCACCTCTGGGTCAGGGGGAGACAGGTGAACGGCCATCGCCTGCTCCACCTCTGGGTCAGGGAGGGAGACAGGTGAACGGCCATCGCCCGCTCCACCTCTGGGTCAGGGGGGAGACAGGTGAACGGCCACCGCTCTCACTGATGCTGAGGCCACACACGCTCTAGTTTGTGACGAGAACTAAATATCGATCAGTTGATCAAACAGGTACGTTTTCTTACTTGAAAAGACAACAACTAAACGTAAATTGACGTAAACACATAATACAATACACAAGAGAAGGCATAGCATGTGTAGGACTATCAAAACTCTGTATGGCAGATAAATCATCTTTTCGTATAGCTTCGTATAGCTGAAGAAAAGGCAGATAAATCATAAGCACAACAGACCTAAAATAAAATTCCCACTCACCTTCCTGAACTGGCATTATCCCATTAGGGGAGTTTAACAGCTTTCACTGGTCTTTCTGGAATATCGACAAAGAGTCAGTGATCTATTCTCACGCAAGCCCCAAAATTTCAAAAGATATCTTCATTATCATCATAGCCACATATATCTCGCACAAACCAGCATGAAAATGAAATAACGCAATTTCTGAATATCGCACAAGCGTCCCACGGCACTCAGCTCGTGGCGTCTGTATCCCTTTCAAGATACGAACACGCTTAACTTAGCATAAGAAAGACAGTCGCGTTTACCATATAGGATGCTCCAATATCGTCGGTCAGGTAATTTGTAACTCATGACGAAAATGTATGCCCAAGTTTCAATAGCAAGACACTTTCTTCGCCACCCCCGTGGTGCAGCTGGCAAAGGTGTCACACTTGGGTGTGGAAGGCCCCCTGGATCAAGGCTGACCTATGGCAGCCTTTTCCGCGGCCGCCTCCTACCCAGGAGTTAGTGGTACACTGGGGAGTGCGCGCCGCAGCAGTGGGACCAACGCCGTGCCAGCCGGCGTCCCTGTTTGTGGGTGCACGGGCCTGATCGGCCTTTAAAGTGATCCACCGGTCCGGTCTCCCGCCCGTGGCCCTCATGTGAGGACTCGGCCAGCGCCGGGCGCTGCGGCTTGGGGAGACCGGAGCAGCCTATGGCCCGCCGAGTGTGGTGCCGCTGTCCCGTAAGGGTGAAGGCAAATGGAAACTTCCGCTCTGTACATAGTGTGAGCGCGTTTTATGAATGACACTAGCTACTAACACAAAAATTCTCCCGGGGAAAGGGAGCGCAAAAAATATTAAAAAAAGACACTTTCTTTATTAAATTAATTAACTGATTCAGGCTTCTGAAAAAAACAAATGTTTCAGATGTCGCAGCAAACCTCATGACAACATATCCTTTCGCCAGGCAAGTATACTGTATTTATAATTTTGTACGGCTGATTAGAGAATTTTCTTTTGGAGAAAGGCATCTTTAATTTTGTTATTGAATTTGAGCTTTTGAATATGTGAGGGACGTAATGGAACTGGCCACAAACACACCAAAAAGGGTGCCCAAGAGTCTGCCACTGAAAGGTGGTTGCACTGGTGCACAAGATATCAATAAACATCTTGTGCTTTGACTTATAAGCATCAGGAGGGTGCAAACAAACTTTTGAGAAACCCTTGATATGCTGGCACTGTTAAAATTTTCAAATGCTACAAGACCAACAGCACCAGGCATATTTATGACAATACATTTATTTGCATACAATACACACATCAGAAGAAAGGATCAACCTGCTGGAGAAGGTTTAACAGGTACAGTGCCACTGCCACATAACGTCACAGTGAAACGGTGGGTCATGGCACAGAGCAATGACAAACTACTGTCTATAAAAGCCACCGCAGAGCCTTGGCCAGGCCTGAGCCAGCTTTGCTGCTAGTTGCTGACAGTGGCTACCCTCAGTCGAGTAGAAGTATATTTAAAACAGCCTTCTTTAACTTTGGGCTCATTCCAGTGCTTCCTTAGAAATACCTGAAAAAACACCTGAATAAAAACAATACCTGATCTAACACTGAATTGATCAATTAGGTACCTATGCCAGCACAATATTGGTATGCTGGCAGAATTTGCATCACTTGTTACCATTGACATTATCAATGACTTAGTTTCCATGGTCAAAATATGATATGTATCAGACCACTAACCAGCAAACATCATTGTGTTGTCAGGTTCATCAAATTCCATTTTCAAAGCACTTAAGCACAAACCATGTCATAGTGCTGAGAAAATAGCACAAACCATGCGAGCCGTCGTGAAAGTGAAGCCGGACGACTTTGCCGAGGACCAGGAGACTGAGGACAGTGAGGAGCCAGTCAGCAAAGTATGGCAGCAGGCCAGACGAGTCGCACCTGCCATCTAAAATTCTTGCACTACCAGCCAGTGGTGGATCAAGGGGGGGACAAAAAAGGCATTTGCCCCCCCAAACGGAAAAGCACGCAAAACTATGTTTTCCCCCAAAGTGATTTATTTCCTTTTTTCCCGTGACTCCTTTTTTAGTTTATAAGCAAGATTCTGGTCCTTTAACTCTCAACTTGAAAGAGAACCAGTTAAGTTCAGTGTAAATATTGGGCCTTGGACAGGAAAAAGTATCTCTAGCCCATATTTTTTCAACCCGTGATGTTTTTTAAACTTTTGGCCTCAAATACCCAAATCTAAAATTCTACCGGCAAGTGATATTGTAGCGCAGCTTTTCACAGCATGACGTTTTTCTTTTTTTGCTTTTCAACTTTTGACTTTGGTTTGCCCCTCCCAAACCGACCGGCTAGATCCGCCACCCAGTGTGCAAATTATGGCATTTTCAACAAGATCTCGTAGGTGCGAGTGCCCTTGGAGACAGGAGCGAGTGGTGCGAATTTTACCAACCTGGTGCGAATTTGTGAGACTGGTGCGAGAAAGGTGACACTGAAAACCAAACAAATAATGGCTATATGGTTATGAAGATACAGGAGCGGGCCTTATGAAAAGTCCTCAACTAACTAACTAATAAGAGGTAGCATTGTAGCTTGTGGGTAGGCTGGGTGTGTTTTTCTCCCTGATATATAGAAGATTGGTGTGAATTTTTGGTGGCTGGTGGTTCGAGAATTTTAGATGGCTGGTGCGACTCCTCTGGCCTGCTGCCATACTTTGCAGACTTGTCCGCCACTGCCACCAGCCTCCAAAAATTCGCACCAATCTGCCAAATACCAGGGAGAAAAATGCACCCATTCCTACCCACACCATGCAGTGCTACCTCTACCATTAGTTAGATAAGGACTTTTTATAAAGCCCCCTCCTGTGTCTTAATAACCATTCAGCCATTATTTGTTTAGTGTGTCACCTTCCTTGCACCAGTCTCGCAAATTCGCACCAGGTTGATAAAATTTGCACCACTCAGTCCTGTCTCCAAGGGCACTCACACCGACAAGATCTCGTCGAAAATGCCATGGCCTGCACACTGGGTGAGGAGGCTGACGTCACTGGTGCCAGCGAGGAGGTGGCTGACATCGTTGGTGCAGGCGCTCTGCTGGAATGTCACTTGGAATGTCACTCTGGTCACTAGTGTCTGGAATGTGTCTTGTTTTCGCCTCAACCCTTCGTGAGCTGGTTGTAGCTTTGCTGAGGTATTGTTTGTCACCAATTCATCACATCATTCATGGTATCGAATTTGCACTGATACAATCTCTTTATTGATATCGAGCCATCCTTGATGCTGTGTGCCTAAATAAATTGCCCGCTCCACCCCGTCCCCGAACACCAGAATGCCCCGACATCCGGACTTGTGTGCCGTAGAACAAAGCAAAGTGACATGCCATCCACCCCCAGCATTGCGCTCCCTCTGCCGCTGTGTCACGCTCCCTTTGCCGCTGTGTCTCTTCGCAGCTGTGTCGCGTTCCCTATGCTCCTGCATCACGCTCCCTTTGCCGCTGTCTCTTCGCCACTGCATCACGCTCCCTCCACCGGTGGGTTGGGTGAGCTCCGCTGCGCCCCTGGCCCCGTCGCCGTCTCGATTCTGGTGCGTCGCTCTGGTGTCCCCCAGTCTGCAAAGTATGGCAGCAGGCCAGACGAGTCGCACCAGCCATCTAAAATTCTCGCACCACTAGCCTCCAAAAATTCGCACCAATTTGCCACATACCAGGGAAAAAATGCACCCATTCCTACCCCTACAATGCAATGCTACCTCAAACATTAGTCAGTTAGTTAAGGACTTTTTATAAGGCCCCCTCCTGTGTCTTAATAGCCATTCAGTCATTATTTGTTTAGTTTAAGTGTCACTACATCGCAAATTCGCACCAGGTTGATAAAATTCGCACCACTCGGTCCTGTCTCCAAGGGCAATCGCACCGACGAGATCTCGTCGAAAATGCCATACTTTGCACACTAGGGTGTCCCTGTCCACATCGTCCTCCCTGACGAATGTCGGCACCTTTCAGCTCTGCTTCGGTTTCTCTGGTTCTGACAGCCCTGACAGCTCTAACAGGTGATCGGTTCCTGAGATACGGCTAGCGGGCAGCCCTAGGCAATCCGTGGGTTCGCCAGGAGCGTGACCCACTTGTTTCTTATGCTCTCTGCATTTAATGATTTGTAGTGGGCGAAATGTTGTTCGGATCTTTAGCGTCCGATGTGTACGTGTAATAAACGTGTACGGTACCAAAAATTGAAATACTTTACGTGAATCTACCTTGACCTACGAAGTTAAGAACCTCTCTCCATATATGTCCCATCCTTGCACTCTCAAATGTTCCTCATGCACTCAGCACCAAAACTGGAAATAAATTTATAAATTTACACCATATACCACAGCAGCGCACCTCCTCCCCCACCCGCAGTCTTTCGTCGTCTCAAGGCAATAGAGCAAGGCAATAGTGCATCGTCTCAGAAGCACAAGTTGTTTCGGTGGGTCTATATCAAAAGGTCCACTGTTCAAAGGGTCCACCGTTCAAATGGTCCACCGTTCAAAAGGTCCAACGTTCAAAGGGTCCACCGTTCAAAGGGTCCACCGTTCATAGGGTCCACCGGTAAGTAAAAACCTCTAGGGAGTTGGAGGTTTCTAAAAGTGAGTAAAATTGACGAAATAGAGATGTTCCACCTTTCAAATGGTCCACCTGCTCAAATATTCTACACTTTTAGAGAAACACATGATCAAAATAGCCACTGTATGAATCGCAGGGGAGGTAAGCATGTAAGCCGTAGGCAGATCCAGGGAAATGATAGTAGACAAGGATTCTATAAAACAAAGCATGCTTGCCATAGGCGGATTCAGGGAGGGGAAGTGGATGGGCTGCCGTAAAACAAAGCGCAAATTTGGCATGGGCGTATTCATGGGGAGTGGAAGTTGACGGGGGCCCTTGTCAAATAAAAATATCATAGGCGGATTCAGGGGAGGGGAAGAAACCGTGCCGGAGAAAAACAAAGTGTACTCACACAGGCAAATTCAGGTTGGGGAAACTATTGCAGTGTACCATGAAGCAAAGTATTCTTGCCATAGTCGTATCCAGGGACTCAAGAGAGTGGGGAAGGCGGATAGGAGACTGGGTCACTGTAGAGCAAAGTCTACATGCAGTAGGCGGATTCAAGAGGAGAAATGGGACAGTGTCCTGCAAAGCATGACACATGGGACCTATAGATCACAGCATGCTTTCCAGTGGCGGATTCAGGAAGAGGATCTTCTTCAATTGCAATTCAATTGCTCCAGCCGACTACAGAGCAAGGAATCATTGGCATAGGTGCGCCCGGGGAAGGGAGAGCAAACAATAGGGGAATACAGGAGAGGCGAAGTAGACGGGCTCATATAAAGCAAAATATTTCTCTCATAGGCGTATTCAGAGGAGGGAAGGTAGACGGGTCACACGAGAACAAAGGATACATGTCATTTGCCGACTCAAGAGGAGAAATGGGGAAATGGGGCGGAGTTTCGCAAAATACGGCGCATGGACCATGTCGATCACAAACGTGCTTGTCATAGAGGATTTAGGAGGGAAAATTGTTGGGGTTCACCACAAAACAAAGGATCCTTAGTATAGCGTGCCGGGATGAGAACGCGAATCATTGGTGGGTCCAAGGGCGGACAAGTAGATGGGGTTCTATTAAACAAAGCTTACTTATCATGGGCGGATGCAGGAGGGAAAGATGGGGCAGTCTCTCGCAAAAGGACGACGGGCCTTGTAGATCACAACGTGGTTGCCATAGCCGGGTTCAGGAGGGGCATTGCTGCAGCGCACCACGGAACAAGGAACCTTTGGCATATGTGCATCCGAGGAAGGGGAAGCAGACCATAGGCGGATTCAGGGGAGGGAAAGTAGAAGGGGGTTCTAAAAAAACAAAGCATGGTTGACATAGGCAGATTCAGGATAAAGCTGTAGTGCTTCACCACAGAGTTAGCATAGGCGCATTCAGGCATGGGGATACAGATCATTGGCGGACTTAACCCGCGCCCCACCGGGGGTCCGGCGCCACCTTCGCCCCACCGGGGGGGGCATCGATGGCCCCTCTAACTCCGAAAATATGGGCGTTAGCGCAAATCTGCAAAGTGCAATAGAAAGCTCGCGTGAATTCAATAAGAAATTACTTTACATGTTTTAGTGCTCAGGTCAATGGTTTGACCTCCAGAGGTCAAATTAGGTCAAGATCGGCTATTTTCACTCAAATATGCAATGATTAAGCAAACTGGGCATAACTCTTATGTCATTAGAGCTATTGAGGCCTGGTAAAGTACATTTGATAGCAAATTGCCAGTACTTTTTCCGCTATGTGGAACGTAAAGACCTCCCGCCAGTGGTTTGACCGCCAGAGGTCACCTCGTGACCTAATATGACCTGAGGTCACGAAAGGTCACAAAGTGACCTTGCCGTATATCAAATGAAAGCCAGTGACAAGACAAACACGATGAAGTTTGTTTCACCGCTCTAGCTTAATTAGGTCAAAAGTTATTGCCAAAATACTGTTTTTGACCTCTGGTGACCTTGGATGACCTTGGAAAAGTCAAAGGGCAAATATGGCCCCTGGGATCCGTGAAAGGGTGTCCAAAAACGTTGTTCTGAGCAGTCTGAGTATTTGCAATAATTTTTGTGGCTTTTATATCATGAAACAACTTTTCCCTATGCTTTTCCAATGGGAGAGGTTGCCTCGTGACCTGACCTCAGGGCACGAAATCGAAAAATCCCGGATATACACCTTGTAGACCCTAGATAGGTCATGAAGTGTAGGAAGTTTCAAATCGATCGACTTTGAAATGTAGCTCTTACAGAGCTCTAAATTTGAAGTGAGGTGACCTTGGTTGACCTCGTCTGGTGACCTGACCTTGGGTGACCCGGGGTAAAAAATTTCAGGGATGATGGCAAAATGATGCAGTGAGAGGTAGAGCCCTCAACCGCGGTGCTGCGCCTCGTCGTTTTTCTGCTATCCCGGAAAAACCTTAGGGGAGGCCATCGATGGCCCCCGGTGGGGCGAGGGTTAAAGGAGGGTAACTAGATGAGGGTCCTCTATAACAAAGCATAATTGATATAGGCGGATTTAGGGGCGGGAAAGTAGACCAGGCCCACATAAAACAAAACACAGTGGATCTACCTACAGCAAAGCATACTTATCATGGGCGGATTCAAGGGGGAATAGGGAGTTCCCCAGAGTAATATATTCCTGGCAGAGGCGCATATAGGGAAGGAAAGTAGACCGGCCCAGAGAGCAAAGCATAGGGAATCCAGAGAGGTGGAGGTAGACCATAGGCGGAAAAAATCCCTGGGGGCCCTGCTTCTAAAACCGGCTACCACTAGAGGGCCTCCGAGGGGCCGACTGTAACTAGTTGGCCCTGGCCCGTGTGACTATTTGACTCCTGGGCCCCCTGCCCCTGAAGACTTCCACAAGAAGTCGCCTACTTCAGGAGGATTCCTGCTCTTGGGGTACCATCTCGTAACTCCCCTGCTCTTGGGCCCCTTTTTGTGAAGGCCTCCTGCTTGCGGGGTGCCCACGCCTGGAACTGACTGTAGCTGGGGGGGTCCTCTGGCTCTGAAGGGCCCTGCTCGCTGACTTTGACTGCCAATAGGGGCCTCTGTTTCTGGGTGCACTGCCCCTGGGGCCAAATTCCACTAGGGGCTTCTTCCCGTGGGCCCCCTGCTTCTGAAATACCAGAAGGTCCCTCGACCTCAGGGCCGATTGTAGCTAGATGGCCCTTGCCTGTGTGGTCGCCTGCCTCCGGGGCCCGCAGTCCCTGAAAACTGCTGTAAGCGGGTCTCTACTCCAAGGGGCTTCCTGATCCTTGGGCTCCTTGCTCGTGGGTCCCCTCCCCAGCTCGCCGGGAACCCAGCACCTGAGGCCGATTGCAGCTAGAGGTCTGTTCACTTATTCTTACTGCCAATAGGAGCCGCTGTTTCTGGGCCCACTGCCCCTGGGGCCGACTTCCACTAGGGGTTCTTCCCCTGTGGGCCCCTGCTTCTGAAACCGGCTGCCACCAGAAGGTCTCCTGACCAAAGGGCCGATTGTAATTAGATGTGTGGCCGCCAGCCTCTGGTCCCCCTGCCCCTGAAGGCTGCTACAGGGGGCCCCTACGTTGCGGGGCTTCCTGCTCCTGACGATCCCTACTCGTGGGGGTCCCTGCACACGGGGACCCTGACGTTTAGGGCCGACTACATCTAGGGAGCTCACCAAAAAAGGGGACAAGATATTCTAGGGACCCCAGCTGATGGGCCCCCGCTCGTGTGGGCCTCTTGCTTGTAGGGCCCCTTCTCACAGGGCCCCAACATCTGGGAACGACTGCATCTAGAGGACCCACCGCCAATAGGTGTCAACCTCCTCTAGGGACCCCAGCTGGGGACCCCTGCCCGTAGGGGTCCCTGCACACGGGGGCCCTAACGTCTGGGGCTGACTACATCTAGGGGCCCACTGCCAACGGGTCCACTTTCACTAGGGACCCAGCTGATGGAGCCCCTGCTCGTGAGCACCCTGCTCACGGGAGTCTCAACGTTTGAAGCTGATTGCATCTAGGGGGCCACTGCCAATTGGGGTTTACTTTTTCCTTCTGGGTCCCCTGCTCACGGAGTCCCCAAGGTCTGGCACCGACTGCATCTAGGGGCCCACCGCCAATGGGAGTCCATTTTCCATGGGACCCCAGCTGCTTGGGCCTCCTGCTCTTGGGGCCCCTTTGTAGAGTGATTTATGAGAAGTGGTGAATACATTTAAGTTAAGCCGGTGCCTCAGCAACATTTTTGTTTCTCCGGTTTCAAGGGTGTTTCAACCGCAGTATTTTGGTTTAGGTGAAAACGGTCGGTGTGCAGCGAGGACATGGCGAAGGTGGGCGTATAGCCCAACTTGATAAATAATGTTATCACATTATTTTGCCATTTATGCGAAACAAGTGTTACATCGCGGCTCTTTATAGCCCCACTGATTCCCATCAAGGTCATCGCCACAGGAGAACGAGACTACGGGTGGATCAATTATTGTTCTTATGGGTGGGATAAAGCTGCCCTGTATTCAGCCCGGTGTTTAACTGTTCCGATTTTCATTCTAAAAGTTAAACGGCTTTAATCCGCGCCCCACCGGGGGTCCGGCGCCACCTTCGCCCCATCGGGGGCATCTATGGCCCCCCTGTAACTCCGAAAATATGGTGGTTAGCGCAAATCTGCAAAGTGCATTAGAAAGCTCGCGTGAATTCAGTAAGAAATTACTTCGCATGTTTAAGCGCTCAGGTCAATGGTTTGACCTCCAGAGGTCAAGAAATGTCACGATAGGCTATTTTCACTCAAATATGCAATGCTTAAGAAAACTGAGCATAACTCCTATGCCATTAGAGCTATTGAGATTTGGTTAAGTACATTTGATAGGAGATTGCCAGACTTTTTTCCGCTATGGGGGAACGTAAAGACCTCCCGCCAGCGGTTTGACCTCCAGAGGTCACCTCGTGACCTAATAGGACCTGAGGTCACAAAAGGTCAGAAAGTGACCTTGCCGTATATCAAATGAAAGCCAGTGACAAGACAAACACGATGGTGTTTGTTTCAGCGCTCTAGCTTAATTATGTCAAAGGTTATTGTCAAAATACTGTTATTGACCCCTGGTGACCTTGGATGACCTTGGAAAAGTCAAAGGGCAAATATGACCCCTGGGATCCGTGAAAGGGTATCCAAGAACGCTTTTCTGAGCAGTCTGAGTATTTGCAATCATTTTTGTGACTTTTAGATCATGAGACAGCTTTTCCCTATGCTTTTCCAATTGGAGAGGTCGCCTCGTGACCTGACCTCAGGTCACGAAATCGAAAAATCCCGGATATACACGTTGTAGGCCCTGGAAAGGTCATGAAGTGTAGCAAGTTTCAAATCGATCGACTAAGAAATGTAGCTCTTATAGAGCTTCAAAGTTGAAGTGAGGTGACCTTGGTTGACCTCACCTGGTGACCTGACCTTGGGTGACCCGGGCTAAATTTTTTTAGGGATGGTGAGAAAATGATAAGGTGAGAGATAGCGGCCTCAACCGCGGTGCTGAGTTTCGTCGTTTTTCTGCTATCTCGAAAAAAATCTTAGGGGGCCATCGATGGACCCCCGGTGGGGCGAGGGTTAATCACGCTGTCTTGACCACGGGGTTGGTGGTCGTTCATCCCACTGTGCTGCAATACCCAGATAGACCACTGGCCTGCCCATCGGTCCCAGAAGTGAATGACTGGTGCTTTGGGTGAAGTTCATTTTGTCCAGTGTCTAGCGAAGGAAAATGTACTTTCGGCGAAGTAGATGAAGACAGTTTCTGTACAAAACCAGAACTCAGATCAGGTATTAAACGGTGGAAAGCTATCGAACTACGCATACAGCGTAAAACTATTTAAGGATGGATGTATTCAGCTTTGTCTTTCGGAAGAGGCAGGCTACTGCCTACTACGGTGTCAAGAGGCGGCTGACCTAGTCTTTATATTAGTATCAGCACGATTCGCACGTTCCTTGCGAGCTCTCAATGTCAAAAAATGTTCGTAAAATAGTTTCGTGCTGTTCATAGCATGTTGCTCACATAATTCCGCGTTTGAGCTGCAAACCATCGACGTAAGACACACTGCAATAATGATTCAGTGTATTGTTATTCGGGTATTATTATTAGTGGTATTATTTATTTATTATTATTTTATTTATTATTATTAGTAGTATTATTATTTTGGAATACGCAAAATTATCATATGTAGTAAAGTCGCATCACCAAGCGTCTCTTTATGCAGTACACAACACGGGGCAGAAGTATGCTGGAATCAACTGAATTATTCCGAGGACTTCACATGCTCATTTGTGAGCTAACACAATTTGAAATGATTGTTTTGGGAAAACACTCAGCGTAATTTGTTGACCCCTCATAGATGTTGTGTCTGTTCCGAAGCACAATAAGATGGCTGTTCTCAGTGGAATACCTGGTCATTGTAGCATCTTCATATCATGCTGAGTTTGACACCTGTAGATGTTTTCCCAGAAGACGTGTCCCGCACAGGCACGGGTCACGCAGCGGCACGTGCGTCTGAGTGCCCACTTTTCCCTACACATCAGGCAGATGGTCACGAAGCAGGCCTCGCTGCAGCAGTGGGAGCAGGTAGGTGTCGGTCGGTGTCTCATCCGTTCGAGGCACTGCTCCAAGCCTGTCCAGCGCCCGGTTTGGAGCTGGCGCACCGTGACCGCGGCGTCACGATTGTACCGACCGATGGGTGACAGCTCGTGGTGCCGCATGTTACTGCGGTGCTAGCCATTAGGCCAGTGTTGTTTCGCCGACCTGGAAACTGTTCTCGCAGGTGTTGGGGTTGACTCCGTCGTCATCTTGTGGTAGGACCCAAGCTTTTCTGACAGCGCGTCCACCAGTACGAGCGTGCACTTGGGCGGTGTTCTGGGGCAGGTCAGAGACCTCTGTCGCCACTGTGTCCACCCTCTCATTTCCCGGCAGGCCGCAGTGAGCCGGGACCCACTGCAGGCAGACTTCCTGTGGGCGATTCGCGATGGCAGTGAGCATTTCCTATATGGCCGCTCCCAGAGGTGCCCTCTGTGCCGCGGCGCCCCAAGCGAGCAGAGAGAGGGCGACGTGGGAGTCTGTGCAAACGATGACTGGGGCCGTGGCTGGTTCTAACTCTAGACGTCTGAAGTCAAGTAGTGCGGCTCGCAGGGCACAAGTTCCGCTCGAGTGCTGGAGCACAGTGCACCAGCTGGTGCACGCACCTCTCGGATCTACCTGGACGGCAGGATGATGTGGATGCCTCCGCCTCCAAGCGTCGTGCCTGCGGTGGCGGATCCATCTGGCCAGATCCAGGTGGCCCGGTTCGGTAGGTTAGTCAAGTGTTGTTCAGCGGTTGTACGTCAGACGGAGTCGGGAGCAGAGCGATGGCTACCCGGTCCTTCATCCAGATCGAAGCGAACGGACTCCCGAGTCAGCCGCGGCGGGGCAGTGACTCCCAACCGCTCCTCCACGGCGGTCTCTGCCGGGCCGGCCATGTTCCAGACCTCTTGGCCTCACCAACGCCACCCCGAGGTACAGTACGGGAGTCTCGGGGCTGTCGTCTCTACCGTGACCCGGAGCGGGTCTTCAGCGGGGAACAATTCCGCCCAGCAAATCATGCGGGCAACCAGGACGCAATGGAAAGAGTGGGCCATCGATAGGCCCGTTTTCGCCATGAGTAGAGCCACAGGGTTCGACTGCGGGCAACCTGTGACCACTCTGGCTGCGGCACGGAGCTCCATATCAATCAGCTCGACGTGGGAGGGAGACGCGGCGAGCAGCTATGCGCCGTTGACGAATTCCAGGGCACCTCGCACATAGCCGTTAGCAACGGTCCTGAGTTGCTGCTCACGCAGACCCCACGAACGCGCTGTGAGTTGGCGCAGCTGTGCGAGGCGTGACTTAGTGTTCTTCCCATGACAGGTGGCGACGGCCAGCGGCGAGTAGCAATACAGCAGTGGTGTATTCGAGGGTGCCCCGGCATATCCGCCGATTGCTCCTCCGTGACAGGCGTCTGCTTGAGAGCACTTCCCTGGAAAAAAGCGTTAGCAATTGACAAATCATGCCAAAGGATGGACAACTAAAAACACGTGTTTGTTTCAGAAAAGCGCATGATCACGGGTCTGAGCCACCTTCGCTGGGGCGGGGAGATACCCCCAAGATCTCAGAAATCACACAAATGAATGGAAAGTGGTAAACGTTGTTGGGCACCACGACGTAATCTATAAAAACTATGGTGTTGATTTTTATCAGCTTAAATACAACGTCACCAGAGGCCAAACCAAGTCACCATACAGATACAAGGAGGATGAAGATTTTTGTCACAGCATCTGACGTACAAAAGCCACAACATAACTATTTAAACATTTGTAATCTTCTCAGCAAGTTTCACCGAATGATATATAGTACAATCTTGCTAGGTGACATCTAGTTATCAGGTCAGGATCAAATTGGGTCACAAAAAATACTATTACAACTGCAGTGATGAGAAAAACTCAGTGACGCCAACATGTATCTCCGTTCCAGACGAAGTTACTTAGCTTAAATCATATTACCTATGAATTTTCGCAAGAGAGGTCATGGCTCGTACCCAACCCTGGCTTATCAAAATAAAAATCCCAATTAACATCTCGTAGCAGCCGACGACTCTATGTATTGAGATACATTTCAGATAGATCGATTCCCCGTATTTACTCATGCTGTTACATTATTTTTGGAGGTGGTCACTTAACCTGCACTGCTGAGATGACCCGAACTGGACCTAAAATTTTGACACAACTTGCAAAAATGATCAGGAGAAAATGCATACCAAACCATTTACAGGCCTTCTGCAAAGACCCAAAGGGGGGGAGGCGGACCGATCAGTGCAAGTGTAACGTTTTGACAGGGCAGATGCCGGGCTTCATGTATTTATTATAAGCTCATCTACGGAAACGCAGTAGGCGTTTCGGTTGGGATGAAAATAACAGGATACTGTTTTTACCACAGAAATCCGTAAAAAAGGACATATATTAGCATTCATCACTGTCTGCCCCACCAGCAAAAAACATGAACAATCCAGAGGTTTTGAACATTTTTACTTTTGAGACTTCCATTCAATTAGCCTCCAAATAAAGTTACCTGGTAGATTGTGTTGCACTGAGGATATCATAGATGCCGCAGCATGATACTATGGCATGCCGAAATTGACCAGTCACATTGTCTTCAGCAGCGTCTCACGAGCCATTCTCAGTGGATCGTGGAGTAGCGCGCCCATTGAAACACAACTCAGTACAGGTGAAGCTCTGTTTAGAGCTGACCTCCACCGAAGGTTGCATCAGCACCACCACCACGCTGAGGAGAAGGGAGGTACGGCGGTGTTACGTATGCACTATAAAAGAGAAAAGACGACAAGGCGCTGGTGGGCAATAGACAGGGCAAAGAAAACAACCCAACACACAGTAGAATAAACAAAAATTACATACATATAGTACTATACATTGTGCTCCCCATGGAGGTCGTAATATAGTATCTTACATATAGTACTACGCCTGCAGAATTTTGAAGCGACAGAGAAACAGAGAGACAGACAGAAACACACGAACACACAAAGAGAGACAGACATTGGAATTTTAGGACATGTAGGCCGCTAAGCCTATATGTAGGCCAGCCAGCCAGCCAGACAGAGACATACAAGCAGAGAAAGAAAGACTTCCAGACAGCCAGGTATAGACAAAAACACAAATAAACAAAGAGAGTACAAGACAGACAGAAACATATAAAAGAAGACAGACCGACATACACAGAAATCAACAAAGACATACGGCCCGACAGACATTGCCAGATATTTAGAGGAAGCCAGATCTACATACATAGAGACAGACGGAACAGACAGATACAAACATATAGAGACAACCAGACAGACATACAGAAACAGTCAGATATACTAACAGAAAAATACAGAGACATCCACGCAGACAGACATACAGAGAATACAGAGGCAGACAGACAGACAGGCAGGCAGACAGAGGAAGCCAAGTCTACATACATACAGACAGGCAGAACAGCCAGAGAGACATACATACAGAAACATACAGAGGCACGCAGGCAGGCAGGCAATGCAGGCAAGGCAGCCAGCCACAGCCAGCCAGCCAACTTCAGCCAGCTAGCCACAGCTACAGCTAGCCAAAGCCACAGCCATTCAGCCACAGGCACAGCCACAACCAGTTAGCCACAGCCAGCCAGTCACAGCCACAGCCAGCCAACCACAGCCACAGCCAAAGCAAGCCAACCACAGCCACAGCCAGCCACAGCCACAGCCAGTCACCGCCACAGTAAAAGCCAGCCAGCCATAGCCAGTCACAGTCACAGCCACAGCCAGCCAGCCACAGCCAGCCAGCCACAGCCAGCCAGCCACAGCCAGCCAGCCACAGCCAGCCAGCCACAGCCAGCCAGCCACAGCCAGCCAGCCATAGCCAGTAACAGCCAGTCAGCCACAGTGACAGCCAGTCAGCCACAGTCACAGCCAGTCAGCCACAGTCACAGCCACAGCCAGCATGCCACAGCCACAGCCACAGCCACAGCCACAGCCAGCCAGCCAGCCAGCCACAGCCAAAGCCAACCACAGTCATAGCCAGCCAGAGCCACAGTCACAGCCAGCCACAGCCACTGTTTTTAGCAAAGAAATCCGTAAAAAAGGACAGCCAGAAATAAAGCCACAGCCACAGTCACAGCCCGTCAGCCACAGTCACAGCCAGTCAGCCACAGTCACAGCCAGTCAGTCACAGTCACAGCCAGTCAGCCACAGCCAGTCGGTCACAGTCACAGCCAGTCAGCCACAGCCACAGTCAGCATGCCACAGCCACAATCAGCCAGAGCCAGCCAGCTACAGCCAGCCAGCCACAGCCAACGCCAGGCACAATCATAGCTAGCCACAGCCACAGCCAGCCACTGCCACAGCCAGCTACAGCCAGAGCCAGCTACATCCACAGCCAGTCAGCCACAGTCACAGCCAGTCAGCCACAGCCACAGTCACAGACAGACAGCCACAATCACAGTCACAGCCAGTCAGCCACAATCACAGCCAGTCAGTCACAGCCAGTCAGCCACAGTCACAGCCACAGCCAGTCAGCCACAGTCACAGCCAGTCAGCCACAGTCACAGTCAGCCAGCCACAGTCACAGCCAGTCAGCCACAGTCACAGCCAGTCAGCCACAGTCACAGCCACAGCCAGTCAGTCACAGCCACAGCCAGTCAGTCACAGCCAGCCAGTCACAGCCACAGTCGGCCAAACACACCCACAGCCACAGGCAGTCACAGTCACAGTAAAAGACAGCCAGCCATAGCCACTCACAGCCACAGCCAGTAACAGGCACAGCCATCCAGCCAGTCACAGCCACCCAGCCAGTCACAACCATAGCCACAACCAGCCAGCCACAGTCAGCCATAGCCAGCCACAGTCACAGTCATAGCGACAGCCAGCCAGCCAAAGTCACAGCTTCAGCCACAGTCACAGCCAGCCACAGCCAGTCAGCCACAGTCACAGCCAGCCAGCCACAGTCATTCAGCCACAGCCAGTCAGCCACAGTCACAGCCAGCCAGCCACAATCACAGTCACAGCCAGTCAGCCACAGTCACAGCCAGTCACAGTCACAGCCAGTCAGCCACAGTCACACTCAGTCAGTCACAGTCACAGTCAGTCAGCCACAGTCACAGCCAGTCAGCCACAGTCACAGTCACAGCCAGCATGCCATAGCCAGCCAGCCAGCCACAGCCAAAGCCAGTCACAGTCATAGCCAGCCACAGCCACAGTCACAGCCAGCCACAGCAACTGCTTTTACCACAGAAATCCGTAAAAAGCCAGAAATAAAGCCACAGGCACAGCCAGTCAGCCACAGTCACAGCCAGTCAGCCACAGTCACAGTCACAGCCAGTCAGCCACAGTCACAGCCAGTCAGCCACAGTCACAGCCACAGTCAGCCACAGTCAGTCAGTCACAGCCACAGCCAGCATGCCACAGCCACAGCCAGCCAGCCACAGCCAAAGCCAGCCACAGTCATAGCCAGCCACAGTCACAGCCACAGCCAGCCACAGTCACAGCCAGCCAGCCAGTCACAGTCACAGCCACAGTCACAGCCTCAGCCAGTCGGCCGCAGCCACACAGCCAGCCAGCCACAACCAGCCACAGCCACAGCTAGAAACAGCTGCAGTCACAGTCACACAGCCAGCATACCACAGCCAGTCAGCCACTGCCACAGCCAGCCACAGTCGCAGCCATAGCCAGTCACAGCCAGCCAGCCATAGCCAGTCACAGTCACAGCCAGTCAGCGACAGTCACAGCCAGTCAGCCACAGCCACAGCTAGAAACAGCCACAGTCAGCCACAGCCACACAGCCAGCATACCACAGCCAGTCAGCCACTGCCACAGCCAGCCACAGTCGCAGCCATAGCCAGTCACAGCCAGCCAGCCATAGCCAGTCACAGCCAGCCAGCCATAGCCAGTCACAGCCAGCCAGCCATAGCCAGTCACAGTCACAGCCAGTCAGCGACAGTCACAGCCAGTCAGCCACAGTCACAGCCAGTCAGTCAGTCACAGCCACAGCCAGCCACAGTCACAGCCACAGCCAGCCACAGTCACAGCCATAGCCACAGCCACCCAGCCACAGTCATAGCCACAGCCAGCCAGCCACAGTCAGCCACAGCCACAGCCACAGCCACAGCCAGGCAGGCAAGCACAGATAGATAGTGACATACATCCAGACAGGACATGCAAAGCCACACAGACAGAGACACAAAAACATGGACATATACAAACATGCAGACAGAGAAAGACATACTGAGACAAGAAGAGAGAAGCAGACAGATAGTTCAGATTTAGGATGGGTCAGCTGTTAAGGCAATGCATGGGGCAGAAGACAGACATATAGACAGTCAGAGACAGACATACAGGCAGTCAGCCAGACAGAGATAGACAAACAAACACAGACATATATCCAGAAAAAGACAGACAGACATACAGACAGACAAACAGACAGACAGAAAGAGATAGGCAGACAGACAGATACAGGTAGACAGACAGACAGACAGCAAAAAACAGCAAGCCAGACAGAGACAGACACACAGAGAGAAAACCAGACATACAGAAATGGACAGTGAGCCAGACAGACAGCCAGACAGGGACAAACGGTCAGACAGAGACAGACAGCAAGACAATCAGACATACATACATACAGACAGACAGACAGAGAGACAGACATCCAGGCATCCAGACACACAGACAGAGAGAACAAGACAGAGATGGAAAGTGAGCCAGACAGAGACAGACAGCCAGACAGAGACAGATGGTCAGACAGAGACAGACACCCACAAAGACAGACAGACAGGTAGACAGACTGGGACATCCAGACATCCATCCAGAAAGACAGAAACTGTCGGACAGAGACAGACGGTCTGACAGAGACAGACAGCAAGACAGGCAGACATACAGACACAGATAGACAGACAGAAACAAACAGCCAGCAGACTGTCAGACAGCCAGAGGCAGACAACCTGAGACAGACAGCCAGCCAGCCAGTCAGAGATAGTCAGACAGAAACAGGAAACAGACAGACAGGCAGCCAGCCAGAAAGTGCAAGCTGTCTGGCAGCCCTTCCCATTTGGTACAATACACATTTATTTTGTCCACAAATTGAAGTGAAATTCTAAAGATCTCTGATATTATTAGGTTAGAACCAACCCAGTCAGAAGAATTTGACATACCCATGAATAAGGTGTCTGAGGTAGCTGAAATCATACCCCAATCAGGGCATACATTTGGTAGATGGGGCACTTTCCCTCCACTGTTGCTTAAAATGTTCATTGACATTTTGACATTTTTGACCAGATCTCCCCAGTGTGATTGCCCTTGGAGACAGAAGCGAGTGGTGCAAATTGTGCCAACCTGGTGCGAATTTGTGAGACTGGTGCGAGGAAGGTGACAATTACACCAAACAAATAATGGCTAAATTGTTATTAAAACAGAGGAGGGGGCTTGAGAAAAAGTCCTTCACTAATAACAGAGGTAGCAGTGCTTTGTGTGGATAGGAATGGGTTTGTTTTTCTCCCTGGTATATGACATATTGGAGCAAATTTTTTAAGGCTGGTGGTGAGAGAATTTTAGATGGCTGGCGCGACTCATCTGGCCTGCTGCCATAATTTGTAGCCCGGATTTTACACAGCAGGAGAGTGACTGAAAAACAAAAATTACATGCTTGTGTCCTCTTCAGTGTCATTTTCTGCCACAAAGTTTTCTTACCTGCCCCAAAAAGGGGCAAAAGCAGCCCCAAACTGGTAGGTCGACCTGTCCCAAGGCCGCCCCAACAGGACGTCAAAACTCCTGCAAGCTGGGAACCAACTTCAAGTCCTTAAGCCTTATAAAGTTCACAACCCAATAAAGTAAGGACTGGGTCCTCAACTCGCTGTTCCCCAACTGCTTCAAGACATTGGCATATACTGGGCACAGATATTGTACAAAATCTTGACTTAGTCTGGTGATGGCTCATTATGAGCTCAATGACAGTGCAAATGACAGGCACCAGGGATACCTTAAAAAGACCTGTACACCTAGGGTAACCCAAGGTATCCCAAGGTGCATGAGCTATTGCATGATGCTGGGGCATGCAGAAAGAAATCGAAGGCTGCCCATCTGGGCTCTGCATCCGAAGGATGGAACCGACTCAACAAGTACGTCAGTAAGTAACAAGGCAATCAAGTGGGACTTCTGTCTGGCATGCAATTCCCTTGGCAGAGCAAAATGTGTATACCTTCCATTCTGACCTCCAAATCTAGGTATCAGGCAGGGTAAAATAGAAAATACAATGTTACATACTTAGGCTATGCTTTAAATAATCGCCTACTGCTTGTATTGAAATCCATAATGATCCCTCCTAATAAATTGCAAAAGACAGGCCAAAGCAATCCTGACAGGCAATCCCTGGTGCTCACCTATATCAATATCGCCATGCTTACAATATGGCGTATCCAAAGCCGTAGACTTGCTGAAAGCTTCCTTTCTTTCAGAGCACATCTTTTCTGAAACACATTTCCGCTCCAGCAACGTTAGAAACACTTGCAGTAAAATATTTAAAAAATAATCCTATTCTGCATAAAAACGGCGGTGTTTAAGACGCATCCGTCCTAAACACCGCTTCCTCTCATATGACCTATTCGTCATGAATTGAATTGAAGAGGAATAAGACACTTAACCTCGAGGGTTCACGTGTCTATGCCTATTCTGAAAGGTCTGAAAAGTGGAGTGGCTTTGGAGGGCCGGTTAATAATGCATGGCATAAACATACTCTCATTTCAACTTTCACGTATCACAGGTCTATTAACATTTACATTTTAAGCATGACATCCTAAATACGTTGGTAGAGGTTAATCTCTTTCAGAAACAAGATAATACTGTCCAACATTTTCTCATCGTCCCCTAGTAAAACATCTATAGTCATTTGCGCATCAAGACAAACAGCACGCAGTTTTCTGCGCTGCACCTGAAACTTTAGACAAATAATTAGTATATGCTCAACAGTCAGCCTCTCATCACACTCATCACATATCGGAGGAGCATCTCTATCTATAATATAACTGTGGGTTAACCTTGTGTGCCCCAATCGCAGACGAGCTACAATTTTTCTTCACGTCGGTTGATTCTATATGAAGAGCTCCACTCTCCTGTTTGTGCTTTTATTTTCTTAAGGTTAGTCAGCGTATTTAAACCCTGCCACTTCCTGCCGACGTGCTTGTCCAAGCATCTCTTAATGTGTTTGTAATATTCCGAGTAGTGTACTTTTACTTTTGTTACATGCTCATACTGAAGGGATTTTTTTGCTTTTCTGTCAGCCATATCATTGCCGGGAATTCCCTGGTGGCTCGGAATCCACACTATTTTTATTTCAAAGCCATCGAGTATCAAATCATGGTATAACTGCCGGATATTTATCGAAGTAGGTGACGTATCTTCAGGGTTTATGCATTTTTGAATCGCTGAAAGAGAATCCACACATATTATTACTTTCTGAACATTTCTAGACCTAATGAACTGTAAGCACCTCATAATGGCAAAAAGCTCTGCTGTGCAGATTGTCACATTATCGGTAATTCTTTCCTCTAGTGTTCTGGACCCAAAATAAACCGCACAGCCTGTTCTGCCATTCATTTGTGATCCATCTGTATACATAAATTGGAAGTCAACAAATTCGAGGAGAAGATCGACAAACTTTTCATGAACCTCTACCAGGGAGACACTTTGCTTATTTTCATGCATGAGTTTTTGTGTTTCAATGGGAATCAGACCCCAAGGAGCCGTTCCTGTCGGAGCATTCCCAAAATTATCAGGTACATCAAATCCAAAAAGGTCCATAATTTGCTTAAATCTGCAGGATATAGGGATACCGCAAAGGAGTCGCAGGCGTCTTTCACCCAGTTGCAGAAGGGAAGACAGCGTGGTAATTTGAACGTTGCACGGGTGATCACGATCAGCAATTGCTTTCAAACAGTACTTGGCCGTCAGGCAATATCTTCGATCCTGCAGAGGGGAGGTTAGCCTCAACTAACATTGCACTGACCGGAGTCGTGCGGAGAGCACCTAAAGCAATCCGTAAACAGGAATTTTGAACACATTCGAGAGATTCCACAAGTTTATTGTTTGCCCCATCAAATACTTGGCAGCCATACTCCAGGATTGGACGAATTAGAGATGAGTACATGCGAATAAGGGTTTTCCGATCTGCACCAAAATTGGGAGCTGAAACACATTTCAAAATCGATATTCTTTTTTCAGCTTTAGCTCTAATGTACTTGATGTGACTTTGGAGCGTCAGCTTTTCGTCCAAAATCACACCGAGAAAGCGTGCTTCCGGTACGAATTCCACATCATCGTTTCCTAGTTTAATACAGTTAATTGGTCCAACAAACTTACACCTCATCTTTCTTTTAAAGATGACCACCTGAGCCTTTTCGGCTGAAAATACAAACCCATTGTTACTGGCCCAACTAGACACACTGTCCACAGCAGTCTGTAGAAGGGCGATAGCTTCATTAGTATTTTCATGTGAGACCCAAAGCGAACAATCATCAGCAAACAAAGCCTTTGATACAACATCCGGAACATCATCAAAAATATCATTTATCATACACATGAACAAAAGCGGGGAAATTACCCCGCCTTGGACCACCCCGTTCTCTTGGACAAACGTATCTGAGAGCACCTGAGTTTTAATTTGAAATGTTCGGTTGCTCAGGTAACCTTGTACGAAATTCATGAAACGACCTCTAAACCCCATTTTAATTAACTTGCTAATTAGTATGTCCTTGTTCACCATATTATAAGCGGATTTTAAGTCCAAAAAGATAGCTGCAGTACATTTCCCATCGAAAAAACTCTTCCTAATATCGGATTCCAGTCTTATAAGGTGGTCTGTTGTGCTTCTATTTTTCCGAAAGCCGCATTGTACCTTACAGAGTAACATTTCCTTTTCCACATACCACATAATTCTCTTTGTAACCATACGTTCAAAAGTTTTCCCTAGACACGATGTTAGTTGGATAGGCCGATACGATTTTAATGAAGACGTTATTTTACCAGGCTTACATATGGGAACAATATAAGAGTGACGCCACTCAGGAGGATAGTGGTTGCTTTCCCATATCAGATTATAGAAATTCAAAAGATGTCGCAACAGGTCTGAGGGTAAATGTTTTAGGAAGTCATAATGTACTCCATCGGGTCCCACTGAGGTGGATCCGCTGGATGACAGAGCGCTGCGAAGTTCACCCAGCGTAAACTTCGAATTGTACACCTCGTCATGGTTTGAAGCATGTTCAGTTTTATTGAGATTTCTTACAAGTTGCCTAAATAAATTACTGTAGTTATCAGAAGAAGAAATGTCGGAGAAGAATCGGCCGAATGCATTTCCGACCTCACGGGGATCAGAAATTACATCGCCGTTCTCCTTCAGAACAATTGGTGCTGGAGGTTGATATCTTTTCCCTGAAAAACATTTTATGAGATTCCACAGTCGGGTTAAAGGAGTCCGAACAGATATGGTACAAAGTAATATTTCCCAGCTTTCCCTTTTTGGCTTGGCGAATGATGCGTCTCGCTGCCGCCTTCAATCGCTTGTATTCGTACAATAGTGCTAAATTTTCTTTATTTCTCCTAAATCTGTTGAGGCCACGTTTTACGTAATGCAATTGCCCTCCGACACTCAGCTGTCCACCATGGGCAATTGTATTTGTACGTTTTTCTTTTATGAGTGATACTTTGTTCAGCTGCATTCATAATAATTTCTGTTATCACTTTGCAACTACTGTTTGCAACAGTCACATCGTCATCAACTGTAACGTCACATTTCTCCTGAAATTTCACCCAGTCAGCTTTCTTTGTGTTAAATTGCACAGTTGGATATTCATGATCTGTTTGGATATTTTGTATAAAGGAGATGTGTATAGGGAAATGATCACTATTACAACAATCAGTATCCACATTCCATGTCAACTCTGACGCTAACATGCTAGAACATAAGGATATATCAATATGTGAAAAATGTCCCGAAAATTCATCTAATCTTGTTGGATTTCCATTATTCAGGAGATGCAAAGTTTGTTCATGGATTATTTTCTCCCATATGTTTCCTCTGGAATCATTCCTTGGCGCTCCCCACATTATATGCTTGCTATTTGCATCAGTACAAATTATGTAGGGGAAATGAAACTGTGACAACATATCGTCCAGCTCATTTTTCCTTAAAGGCATGCCAGGAGGAAGGTATAATGAACATATAATAATTTTCTGTCGATTTATAACAGTCACACAAGCCACAGCCTGTAAACTTGTGTTCAAAAGTAACTGGTAGTGTGTAACTTGGTTTGATGCATAGATTGCTACACCACCCTGTCTTACATTTGTGCCTGCATATGCTTGGTAACAAGAATAGTTCCTGAGGCTGAAGTTATAAGGGTCATTGGGCAAAAAATGGGTTTCCTGAAGGCAGATAAAGATGGGTGACAACATGAGCAGCATCGGTTTAACTTCTGCCCATTTTCCTATCAATCCTCGACAATTCCATTGAAGAATTTCGTTAGTCAACATATTGGGATAAGGTTAGTGGTTCCAAAACACTTCCTGAAAGTCCTGAAAAAGGGAGCAGAAGTTGGTTACATCCATCCTGAAAGGGGTAAATCCTGGAATCATGGGGGTTAAATCCTGGAAAGGCATAAATAGGGACATCATGGGTACACAACATTTGGAGAAAATAATAAGGCCTCAGCTGAGCCCACATTGATGTTTGGGCCATCCATGATTGTTGCACTCTGATGATGAGGGAGAAGTTTAACCACTGTTTCCAGCGATGCCCCCAATCACAGCGCCCACACTCACGGACAATGGATGTCCGCAAGTGAAGGGGACCAGACAACAGGTGGCACCCCTGGGAACTGGTCAATATACTGGGCGCCTGAAATTCCTTAGAAACATGGTTTGTTAAGTCAAACAGTGACATATATCCAAGGAACACACACATACAATTTCCAAATATACCATCACACATACAACACACACATACCAGGCATCCAATAAGAAGATGTTGGTTAGTATCATATTCATTAAGGCTATGACTATGGCTAGGGTAACTACCAACTCTACATAAGTACTGTCTACGGGATAGGGTTCGGAGTACATCGCCAGAAACACTTTTCGCGGGTAGTAAATCGAGGCAATCGCCCTTGTGGATTATCAGGCTTTTAGCTCTCCAAGTGGAGGTAGCTTCTATTGTGCCGGACACGCAGTAAGCTAATATGTGATGGCTTTCAGCTCTCCAAGTGGAGGCGGCTGATATTGGCACCAAGAACACCGAAACAATACACACGAGATCATTTTCAGCTCTCCAAGTGGAGATAGCTGATATCGCAAAGGACACAGCATAAGCAAACCAGTCCCTCCAAGTGGAGGTAGCTGATATTGCGAAGTACACAGCAAAAGCAAACCAGCCCTCCAAGTGGAGGTAGCTGATGTCACACAGAACGTTGAATTAGCCAGAGCGTGGCAGCAGAAAACCAGAAGACAAGAAGTTGCATGTCGATGTCGCAGAGCGAGCTCCTGGAGCGAACACAAGAATACACTGATAACGCTTTTGTGCTTTTTGAAATGTGATTGAATGTGAGTTGCAAACACCGAGTGACGAGGAGTTGCATATCCCAAAGCCAACACCTGAAGTAAACATAAGTATATACCGAAGATGTTGTGCCTTTTGAATTTGCCAGCAATACTGTAGACGCGTAAGTCCATTGGTGTGCATAGAATGAAAAGTGTGACCGAAATCACCGCACGACAGCAAATGTGACACCATGTTCCGCGTGATATGGTCTGCATGAGAATGGAACTGAACTTATGAAAACTGTGATACCTAAAAATATGTGCTGAGGAGTTCATCATTGCAGTATTATGTATTATAAATCTCCTCCGTATGCATCCTATCCAGTTCCTCTAGAGTTCTTGAAGAAAAGAAGTGAGGACCTGTATCACAATAGGTGTGATCCTGAGAGCTCTCCTGAGAGCTTCCATGAGAGACACGCCCATTGGGACTCAGTCTGCCACCAGCCTGTCTACGTCCTGATCCACCTCTCAGGTTCTTGGCCGTCAGCCAGGGTCCACCCTTCTCCTGATTCGGAGGAATCTCCTCTTCCTGAGAGGACTGGATAACCTCATCTGTCCTGGCCTGCTCTACCTGGTCCTCGCCCTCACTACTACCCTGCCTCACCTCTGCCTGCTTTTCAGTTGCAACTGACTCCCTCACCTCTGTCTGTTCAGTTGTAACTGACTCCCTCACCTCCTCACTGCCTGACTTTTCTGCTACCTTTGTCCTCATCAACTCCTTCAACAACTCCACCACACTCTCCAAACACTTCTCCACCTTCTCCAACCTCTCACCAATACCTCCAACCATACTATTGCCTGCACTCCTGGTCACAGCTGAACTGAATGATGTGCCTGAAACATCCCTCCCCTTCAGCACCTCACGTCGCGCCTCTGTGTACGGAATACACCTGTCAACTTTCACTTTCATAATTTCCAGTTCATCTTTGTATGCCGGGCACACATTGTTCAGAGAAACATGGTCAGCTTTTCCACGGTTTACACAGTTCATGTCGCAGGTCAGGTGACCTGTCCCATGCTTACCCTTTCCACATCTGGAGGCAGGTCGCAGGGGCCTGACACATGTGAAAAGTGTGTCCGAGCTTGCCGCAGGACAAGCATTGTCTGGGCTTGGGATAACTACGTCTCACAGGGTATGACGAGTAGTCCATCTGAATCCTAGAGGGGGTACCATCAAGTCGAAAGTGAGGACAAACAGGGGAGTCTTCACCTCTCTGTTTCCGACTTTTCTCTTTATCTGCTTAGCCTCCCTTACCCCATACTCCTTCAAACCATCTACCACGTCCTACTCCTCCAAATCCATTAAGTCCTCAGCGTAAATCGTTCCTTTGCTTTCGTTTAACTTTTCGTGTTTTTTCACTTTCACCATCTGTCCCCCCATCTGCTTTACACACAACAGCTTCTCGGTCTGGTTTTCATGAACTGTCTTTACAAGGAGCTTGTCCCCAAGAAGCTCACCTTCTCCGCCTTCTCCTCCCCGAGCACACCCCTGAGACCAGCCTGTATCCACGGCCATCCCTTTCCCTTCATCGGCATTCCGGATTCAAACTCCACTACAACAAACGATCCCTGACCACACCTCCCTTCTCTCTCAAAGCACTCCTCCGTTATATCCCTGGCCCTCCTCTTACTCGGCCGCCCCGCCATGTTGGCGGCGGCCAACTACCCGGCCGGGATCGGTGCCCGGCTTGGGTACCTAACTACCTATACTGAAAAAAAAACAAACACACTTATACCTAACTCACACGCAATAACTCAAACAACCCCTCCAACAAACACTCCACACACCTCAATCCTCCTACTCCTCCACCGACCCACTTATACAATTATCAACCGAGAGCTCAATCAGGACAGGACCGAACGCCACGAGGACTAACGACCGAATGACCTATTCGTCATAAATACCGCGGTGGTTGTGTTGGCTTTGATGTGCAGGACCACAGTTTGTTGTTGTTGTTGTTGTAGGGTTAAGGCGCACAGCCTCTGGGGCTCTTGCCTATTGTGATAACCATGGATGCAATGGACAGATTGGGGGTAAGTCCCACAAGATCAGTCAGTGGGAGAAGTGGCTTTTCAAGCTGTGGACGATTCGAGCGTTGGGTCTTCCAGCGATTACCATGCACAAAGGTGTTTTCAGAAATCCTCTACAATTCTGAAGGGTTTCCAGGCTGGTGGACCTTTTGAACGGTGGACCCTTTGAACAGTGGACCCTATGAACGTTGGACCATATGAACGGTGGACCTTTTGAACGGTGGACCTTTTGAACGGTGGACCATATGAATGCCACCCGTTTCGGTGTTGTCGTCGCTGGCGACCACGATGTTAGCCGTGTTATTCTGCCGGCAGAACGCAAAATAGTACGCCGCACTCATGCGCAGTACGGTATCTTAGAGCACAAGATACCGTACTGCGCATG
Source organism: Lepas anatifera (assembly GCA_034440635.1). Classification (NCBI taxonomy): domain Eukaryota; kingdom Metazoa; phylum Arthropoda; class Thecostraca; family Lepadidae; genus Lepas; species Lepas anatifera. Next base: position 69,701 of record JAOTON010001411.1, on the reverse strand, counting down.
CGTGCGGCATACTAGTATGCGTCCTGCACGGTTTTTTTTTTTTTTTTTAACTTCGGCAGAGGAAATTCCATCCGCCGGAGAGAGAACTTTACAGGCACCCAGTGATTTAGAGGGTCAATGAGGCCCAGGCCTAAACGGGGTGACGACTGGGTCCTTTCAAGCCAAATGCACACCGAATTTTGGGCCAAAATCGCGACGCGGAGTATAGTCTAACTGATGGTGTGCATTTGGGTGTGGCTTATAACGTCGGCCTTGCGTCCCCCGGGGGCCCCAAGACCTGCAGCGGTTGCTACAGGCCCCCAATGGTTCTGGGGCCACACACTCGGGTAGCGCTTGCACGACTGGGGTAGTGTTGAGTTGTGATGAGGTGAGTGATGGGTTTGAGTGTGTTAGTTTGGAATCGTCAGAGTAATACTAATTACCTGGAAAACCCGAAGGTAAAAAACCAGGCGCAATCCTAGCCCAGGGTAAAACCTCACGCTTAGAATAACACGGCTCTTGTTTTGACTGAACTGGTACGCAAATATCTATTAGACTTGATATTAAGTACTCTAAAACTCACCCAATTTCCTCCAGATCATGAAGGTATCCGAAAGAAGGTACCTAGAATAGTCAGGACCCATACGCGTCCGAAAAGCGGGGGCCAGGACCAGGCCATTTTTTAACATGTTAACTGGGGGCCATTTGCCCCCCCAGTCGGCCAAAATGCCCCCCAGTGCCCGGAAATTGGCCCCCCAGTAAAATAGACATATGACTTAAAGGGAATGTGGCACCTTGGTCGAATCCTGGAGTATAGTATAATTAGGTGTACTTTTAGTAAACAAATAATGAAACCACCCATGATTTCTCTGAAAAATGTATAATAAGCTCAATATTTGGTTTTTAAAAATACTCCTCTAGAAAAAGAAATAATCAGCCTGTGGATAATGTCAGGATTTGGCAACCACTACCATACTTAAAACGCTTCAAGGGCTTCGATTGGCTGATACTCATGGTGACGTCAGCATATGTCGTCACACCAGTAGCTCACAACAATGGCCGCCGGCGAGGGGGGCTAAGGTGGGCTGGTGTCAGGTAGGTTTTAGCTTTTTTCTACGGAAATATCGAGTTCCAAGACAAATGAAATATGGAGTACCGGGTTTCATAGGCGGATCCAGGATTGCCAATCGGAGGGGGCACCTTCCCGGGGGGCGCCATCCGGACCAGGGGGGCGCCACTTATGACCGGCAAAACCTATCAGGTGGGCGCCAAATCCTGTCGATGGGCGCCGACTTTCGTATCCGGGGGGGGGTCGGAAGCGACAATTCAGGGGGCGCCATCGACCTTTCAGGGGGGCGCCAAGGGTCGATCTAGGGGCACGTGCCCCCTTGCCCCCCTGGATCCGCCTATGCCGGGTTTTCCGACCTGCTTCACAACTTGGCTATCTCAGTTAAAATATCGTTTAATGTGCCACATTCCCTTTAAAATTGACCAAATGCAGACTCGCCTAACGAAAATAAGACAGAACACCACCCGATAATTCTTACTTTGTTCTATTTCTTGTACCAAATTGGCAATCCAAAAACATTGTGTTAAAAAATTTCCACCGTGCCTGTCTGCTCCATCGTGCGAAGACGAAACAAAGCGCGTAGCTACGGGAAATCCCGGCAAAGCAGCCTCAGCAACAACTAATCACAACGCTGGAGAAGAACGCTGGCCTACAACCAATCAAACATCCTGTTCTATCCGACCGGAAGCCCACATCCCAGCTAGTACCGTGACATTGCATGATGCTATGATTTCACACGCAGTGAGTTGCCAGCGCTAACAGCTCGTTCGTGGATTAGACGGGACACGGTGTAGTCAAAGGGCGTAAGACTGGTTGCTGGTGTGGCGGTATAAAGTGCTTAGCTTTTTATTTATCATTGGGGTGGTAGTATACATAAGCGTCGCCACCGGCAAAAGAGAGAGCGGGCCAGCCAAACTTCATCCTGATCCTGACAGCAAACTTTCCACGTTAGTACCAAAAACTTTTTGAATTTGGGCACCTGATCGTTGCCTTCCGCAGCGACTGGTTATACCAATTTCCGATTTTCTCCCATTTTGACTGAGATCAGGAAATTGTTCGTCAAAAAGTGGGAGGGGGTGATTGATGATCCCAATAATGTTCTGGGCATGTGGATAAAATCATTCGATGGCCGCGCGGGGTTGGAAGGCCACCCCTGGCTTCCTTTCATATGGGTAGTGTGCTAAAAATATTGCGTCAAGGCAATATCAAACTGTCAACAATTAGTTTTAAACAGTGATACAAGTCGCCTTTTCTGTGGTTTTATGGCTACCGCTAGGGGTCGCTTTAGCCTCAAATCTAGCTTTTGTGGTGTTTATTTGACTATTTTAGTGAAAATAAATTTTGCCCCTCTTTTGTTTTTTTCAAACTCGGTTTGCCCTTTTCCGCTGAAAAAACCTGTCAGCCCTGGGACAGCATCGATGACCCTAGAATCGATCTAGACTTCGAAGCATCGATCTAGACTTGGAATAACTAAAAAATTGAGAAACATTTTTAAACACTAACGCTTCCAAGTCTTATTAAACCACCTAAAAATGGGGTATTGATCCCTTGAAGACACTATAATGGCCAGCACAAGAAATGCCCCCCCACTGACTTTTCCTTAAAAATTTCCTGGCTTGCCCCCCCCCACTTTTTGGCCAAAAATTTCCTGATCTGTCAAAATGAGAGAAAGCCGGACATTCTTATACCTAGCCGCTGCGGAAGGCAACGAGGAGGCCAAATTCGAACAGTTTTCGGTCCTGATGTTTAAAGTTTTTTTGTCAGCATCAGGTTGAAGTTTGGCTGCCCCCCCCACTTTTTGCCGGTGGCGACACTTATGTCAGGACCATAGTTCCCTTGATCGACAAATTGTATTAGCCAGGCTAGGACTTTCAGTGGGGCCATAGTCGAATAGTTTCAATTCTATAGATTTGCTCTCTTTCCTACTTATGCCGCCTTAACCACTTTTGGAGGTGAGGTCACTTGCCCTGTGCTGGCCACCTTACCTGAGATGTCCCAACCTTAAATTTTTTCGGAGAGTTGCGGAATTGATCACGAATAAGGCGTGCCAAGTACGGCGGCGCTTCACGCCTGTTTTTCCGTGCCGCCGGAAAAACCCGAAGGGTGCGTGTTCAACCACCCCCTCTACCAGCGCAAGTGTTAAGTTCATCGAAGACTGGTCCACACGGACTCTTCGCTGGTGCATTCCACCTCCTCGTCAACTCCTGGGCACTATATTTACCTACTGAACTTCCTCGACGTGACGTTCTAGTGTCTCCCTCGCATCAAAACAATAAGAAGTTCGGACTTGCCTGAATCCCCTGTAAATACCCTCCGCGCACAATCTCCACCATGTCAGAGCTCCACACCTGTAAAAGATCGGTGACAATGACCCTGGCTAAAATGAATATATTTCTCCATAAGTACCAACCACACTAAGTACTTAACAACGCTTGCATAAGCATAGGTATCACAAAAAGGGTAAGTGAAAGATATGATGACCGAAACACGGACTACTGTCGGTTGCATCTGACTAGCTGCCTTAGCAATACAATACTACAAAACCCTGCGCGACAGGAAGCATGAATCGACACGTAGTACTGCTAGTCTACCACTGGCTTCAGACTTGGAGGGAATAGCGGAAGAACGGTCCCACTTTGTTCAAGACGGCAGCCAGACGAGTGGCACGAAACGCGTATACATAAACATCGCACTGCTGCTGGCCCATGCAAACAGCTCTGGAGCTTCATTGTTGATGCCTCTGCGGGGAACCGATGGCCACCGATGGCCCAGCTCACAAGCTCGTATTCTGGCGCTGAAGAACATTAACAGCGCAACTATACGTTTCCATTTTCGGCACATTACGGCAGAGAATACGCAAAAACGCCCAGAGACACTTACCACGGCAAATGAAATCAACACACAGCCCGAAAGTTAACCTTTCAGCGGATTTTAAATTAATCCACCCGATATTTTCTCCGAGTGGCACGAGGCATACACCAGCAACTGAAGATAAGTACATAATTCATAGCGGCTGCTCAACCGCGCCCCACCAGTTTGCCCCGGTCATTTCAGCACCCTCCACTCATAGGTCCACACCAGTTTGCCCCGGTCATTTCAGCACCCTCCACTGCATGAGGTCCACACCAGTTTTCCTCCAGTCGTTTCAGCATCCTCCACCTCAACTTGTCGAGCCTCGACAGACCCCAACTGATGGAGAAAAATCTAAACTGCTCACCAGAAGGAGCCGGTTCGGCTGATATTTTCAGCGACATTACCGCATAGAATATACCGTGCACTACATTCACTCATATAAACAGTAGATAAAAATTGACGGTATATTTTTTGTTCTAGTTCCCCAGAATAATCTTACAGTCGAGCTCAGATAAACGTTACCCGGAAAATAAATATTCCCATACATATTTCATCATTTTTCAAATAACACAAAGTCTGAAAGCAGGCGTCCCTCAAAATTCCCAAAACGCACAAATTTGTTTCAGCACTCGAGAAGCCGATGGATCCAAGGGACGGGGCGGAGGGGGGCGGGTGGACCCCGATCGAGCATCGGTGCTCTCACACAGATCCCGCCCCACCGAAACGCTGCCTCCCACTCCCTGAACCCACTGGACACCTACGCCATGCGATTACGCGCACCTCTGATCGTCGAGTGAACCAAAAGTGGCATCCCCTTACTAAGTGTGTGACCCCACTCCATCCGAAATTATAGATCGCCGTGTACTTGTGTGTTGGGGTTTTAGGGGGCTTCAGCGAAATTGGCTACGACGCAACCAGCATTGCTTTAGCCACTCAGAAATATCGGGCCCCCATACGGCTCAAGCCAGTGTCCCAAAACCTGGGGTGCTGGGTGCAGAACGACACCCAGTCAAGCAGAATTTTCCACTCACTTTTATATTTTTTTGCTGAATTTTCCACTCACTTCCAACAACACTTACTACTATTGAATTTTACTCAACAATACTTACTACAGCATCATTGCCTCCTCTACCAACGTCCACTGGAAAAAGAGGGCACCAGAATCGACTAGAAGATCGCCAAATAAACTCGGTTCTTTTGCGTTTCTTTCGCTTTTCTGAAAGAAAATCTGGCGATTTCTATTTTTCTGGCCAATTATACCTGGCATCCTTATCTCCACCGATTTCAGTGGAACAACAGAATCGAAATTCTGGCGCGGGCAAGACGCTCAGTGCCCCCTGCCCCCTGCCCCACCGGAGAAAGTTCCAATGGGTGAACACCGCCACTAAATTCCACCACACACAAAATTGGTGAGTGGAAAATTAGACAACCTAGCCTTGTGATGCCAAAAAAATGAGCTGACCGCTTTGAAAGATACATTTTTGGAAAGCAGTTTATCTTTGCACATGATTTCTAGGTTTACGTCCTTGAAAAGTTGTTTTTGTATTTCTGGTACCGAGAATAGTGAAGAACCATTTTTGGTCATCTTGTTGTTAAAAACAATTATCTTGAAATTTGTATGCTAAGCAGCCTATTTTTTACATTGTATCGTAGAAAATTGACCATTTATTGCGAAGAAAATAATTGTTATACATATCAACCCTTCATTGCTGCGTCCACGCCGTGTGACACCCAAATCCACTCACGACACCCTACGACACCCTAGGCATAAATACGCGGATATTTAAGTTGAACTGAGTGTCCGGTACTTGAATACATTGAAACTCTACATTTTCATTAAATGATTTTTTGGGCAACAAGAATGCATCCAGTTACCCTTCAAACATTGGCACTTTTTGTATGGCTGGTCTACGGTGTGGACTTACCAAAACGCCGTCTTTACATCCAGTAAATAAAAGCGGCACCTTTAGGCTTTTTGAAAGGCAGGTTTCATATTCGTTATTGACAAAACATTGTTAGTCTTTCTCTCTGTGTGCTTTTAGTTGTATAATTTCCTAGTCTGTAAGGATTTAGAAAATTAATTTAGAACAATTTTTGAAATGCGAATTATGTAGCTCATGCGACCGGCAAGCGGCAAGCGATCAGAAATTTAAAGTAGTAGTCGCTCTGACGCTGTCGGAACCCGCCGCGCCTGGCTGATTGTAGACGAAAGCAAGGCCCTAAAAGATAGACGAAAGGAAGAAACAACAGCAGCAGAAAGAAGAATGCTGTAGCTTCGATTAGATTGATAGAAAGCAGCATATTCATATGAAGGTGAGTATATATGTGAGGAGGAGCAGGGGAATTGACAGGTAAAAAAAGAACCTTTTAGCAAGAGTCTGGAAGAGTTCATTGCCATTATAGAAAGTTTGTAGCTTCGTCTGGGTTAGTTAAGTGAAAACCAAGGCTCTACTGGGCCCTAGCATAGGTGTATGCGAGGTGCAGTGATTGAGGTCAGGAGTGGCCTCCAAAATTCCGATAAATATAGGTATAGGTATAGGAGGGGCGTTGTCCCGGACAGAAAAAGTATACAGTGTATGCGTAGATAATTGATTTTGGCACTAGGTATTGCATGAAAAAATCCCTTTTCATTTTTCATTACCTGCCGGTCTCGGAGGCCCTCTCTGCAGAGTTGGTCTAAGGGGGGCCCGATATTTCGTCTCAGGGGCCCTTTAGAGCTGGTTGTGTGGGAGAGAGAGGAGGGCACAAGAGTTGGTCTAGGGAAGCCCCCCCCCAAGAGTTGATCTTCATCCCACAAATGTTAGTCTTGGTGGCTCCCAGAGTTCTTTCCCCCAAAGGTTGGTCTCAGAGGCCCCCACAAAGTTTTTTTATTTGTGGCAATTCACCAATTCCTTAAAAAAATAATTGGAGACTGCATCAGGGGGTTTCAGTTAGTAAAGATTTACCTGCTTAACCCAAATTTTTCACATGGTAATGGTGAAACAATTCTGCTTGGGGACGATTTAAAGATATTTACTTTGAGAAAATTAAAGGAAATATCCATCCCTCAGTTCAAACAAGGGCTTTGAGAGTTTACCAACTGAGTACCCAAATTGGAAAATTTTTACTCCGTCATACATTTTGAGGGGAATTTTCCACTCACTCGCCATACATTCCGAGCTGAATTTTCCACTCGACACCTTAGCGCAAAACCTATTTTGGGTCACTGGCTCGAGCTCCAATAAGCTGCACGGATTTAACTTGAACCGTTTTCGGTGGGGGGCGTTGGAAAAAGAGCACAAGCTCATTCCTGGTATAACACAAATACGGGCACGGAAACACGAGCTAAGCACCTATTTCACAGATCTGGCATAAGCGTGATGTACCATCAGTTCCAGACGGAAGACTTCCTCCCACTGGCCTTCATTATCAACTCTTCTCTCACATTTCCAGATTCTCACTTCATTATTGTGCTCTTGAATTCCAGCTCCATTGCAGAGGCCCACTGCGTTCAAAGCTCAGATTTCAGATCGTTAAATTTCAGATCATTTAAATATGCGGTCCGTCGCGTTATACGCTCGGATATTCCTTCAGATCCATCCACTTCATTTAGAAGTTGTGGGCGAATATTTTGTAAAAATACCAGTGAGTTCTAAGCGTACACCGAAAAGTTACATAATCCTTATGGACGTTTAACGGAAGACCAAAAAGTAGGATTACTGCACGCCGCCCTCACTAAGAGATTAATTTCGAGAATCAAACTATACTTTGGTATTCCTAGAGCCCATCGAGACTCTCACCTGTAATTGGCAGTCTCAAATGCATCTTTGGACGCTTCCTCAGGAAGGAGCCATCCTTTCGACCGGAAGGACACCAAACCACGCGATAGTCCATTTCCTCTGAGGTATCCAGTTCCACTACAGTGTTAGGTTGTTGAGTATCAATGGGTGACTAGAAGCCGTGAGTCTGACGACGGAACTGGTACACATTCAGCATCACAGAGGCGGCCAGCATCACGGCCAGCGCGATGGCCGCCCAGCCGGCCGGCAGGTGCGTCCACCACACCCGCAGCATGTCGTAACCCCGCGGCGCCAGCTCCCCCGTCCTCCCCAGCGCCAGCATCCCCAGCTGCTCCTTGCTGCCCTCGTTTCTGATCTTGGACAGCACGCAGCCCCGGTACTGATCCTCGGGCAGGCCCTCGTCGCACTTTTTCGGGTGGTACAAATGCTGCAAGTCCGGGTCGAACGCGCGCACCACGCGGTACCGCTGTATAAACCTCCTGTAGAGCGCCACGTCCTCGCCGCCCCAGCCCTCTGTCGCCGCAAAGCCGTCGCTGACAGCCACCAAGTCCGTGTAGTAGTGACAGGACATGCCGAAGCCGTAGTCACGCCACTCGCCCGAGCTGCGGCTGACCCGCTGGTGACGCTCGCCCAGCCACTGCGGCCACTGCTCCAGGGCGGCCGCCAGACGCCAGTTGAACCGGCTGAACACCACCGGGTAGTAGACGGTGTGGCCGCGCTGCGTGTGCACGCGACACTTCTCCAGCTCCCTCGCCGACACCTGCATGTCCACGTCGCAGAAGAAGAGCAGCGGGTCGGTGGGCTCGGCGCCGGCGGCGGCGGCGCCCGCAGTAGCGCGCGACCCCGCGAGAAGGCGCCCGGCTCGGCCACCAGGTGAGCGCGCGCCGCGTGCCGCCAGTCGCGCAGAGCTAGCTCCACCGGCCTGGTACCGTTCGGACCGTCGGAAAACGCCGCCACGGTCAGCTGGATGTTTTCGCCTGCAGAAAAACGAGTATCGACCACCTCCAAATCAGTCCTGTGTATACTTACCTGTAATCGAAATGGGAAAACACCCTTCAAGAGTGCACACAATTTATCATGTAAAAAATGTCAACTCCAAACGCGATGCACCAGAAGCCGTCACTCACCGTCGTCGATAAGGCGACCCAGCATGTCCAGGAAGACCTTCAACCGGTGGACGCGACCGGAGAGAGGCATCACGATGTGCAGCAGCTGCTTCCGCAGGGCCGTGGCCCGGGTCACCGCTACCAGCGGACCCTGCCGTTTAGTCAGATTAGTCACCACCGCCGAACAACCGGGAGATCTGGGCGGGACCCGCGTCCAGCCCCGACCAATCTGCAATCTTACACGTCCAGCCTCCCCTTCAAATCAGATAGCGTTTAAGGATAGTCGGATAACGTTCAATGGCAATTCCTCGATGGTTTTGGTAGGAGATTCACACATGCCTACGTGTAAGGGCGTTAAGGGGAAGGATAACGCGCAGTGAAGACAGGAGTACGGTGGCCAAGGAAAGGCTGACGTCCGCCAGCTATCGCCGTTAGAAGCGCGACGCCATCACAAACAGCTGAGAATCTAACAAATCAGAACGGATGGCAACCTATGCCTCCCGTATCGGGGAGAACGGGTTAGCAGCAGCCAAGGGTGAGTTGAAACACTCGCATTGACTTCCGATGATAATTGAGGTATTTTCCCATAATCGCACGTTCACACCTATACGTCGCGTTTCTTGATCCTACTAATTGATTTCTTCGCGTCTCTCCTCCCCTTCCCCCAGCAGTCCAACAGCCAAGTACCTCGTACCTATGAGCTCAGAAGGGGGCTGGCGCTGTCGGTGCCTGCTCCGTAGATGCTCGTCTTACAACAGGCTGTGAGTTCTACGACTAACCTAGGATGAAACCAGCTATGCTATACAGGACTTCATATCCAGAGGCAGATTTCAACGAAACACTAGGGCGAGGGGCCAACCTGGTTAAAACCACCAACAGCGGTGACTGCAGCAAATCGGCCAAAATCAACAGAACAAGGGTAAAACTTGGCCGATTCAGAAGGGGAGGGGACATCGCAGGACTGAACCCCAAGATTCACCCCTGCCACTGTCCCATTTTAGAACACCTTACAAAGGTGTCACATTCCCTCTAAAAGCACACAATCGCAAGCAGCCCACCTCTAGCTTGCGGTACAGCTGCGCAACGTAGACATCGTCCCCGGAGCGGAAGACAAGGGCGTACTCCTCGCCAACACCCGGCAGCCACCGCCGCAGGCCATGCTGGAACTCCGCCGACGTCACCGCACCGCCCGTCACCGTCTGTCAACGAGCGACGTCACACCACCGCCCGTCACCGTCTGTCAACGAGCGACGTCACCGCACCGCCCGTCACCGTCTGTCAACGAGCGACGTCACACCACCGCCCGTCACCGTCTGACAACGAGCGACGTCACACCACCGCCCGTCACCGTCTGTCAACGAGCGACGTCACACCACCGCCCGTCACCGTCTGTCAACGAGCGACGTCACCGCACCGCCCGTCACCGTCTGTCAACGAGCGACGTCACACCACCGCCCGTCACCGTCTGACAACGAGCGACGTCACACCACCGCCCGTCACCGTCTGTCAACGAGCGACGTCACACCACCGCCCGTCACTGTCTGTCAACGAGCGACGTCACACCATCACCCGTCACCGTCGTCAACGAGCGACGTCACACCACCGCCCGTCACCGTCCGTCAACGAGTGACGTCACCGCACCGCCCGTCACCTGCCAACGAGTGACGTCACCGCACTTCCCGTCACCGTCTGTCAACGAGCGACGTCACACCACCGCCCGTCACCGTCTGTCAACGAGCGACGTCACACCACCGCCCGTCACCGTCTGTCAACGAGCGACGTCACACCACCGCCCGTCACCGTCCGTCAACGAGTGACGTCACACACCCCGTCACGTCTGTCAACGAGCGACGTCACACCACCACCCGTCACCGTCCGTCAACGAGCGACGTCACACCACCGCCCGTCACCTTCTGCCAACGAGTGACGTCACCGCACCATCCGTCACCGTCTGCCAACGAGCGACGTCACACCACCGCCCGTCACCGTCGTCAACGAGTGACGTCACAGCACTTCCCGTCACCGTCTGTCAACGAGCGACGTCACACCACCGCCCGTCACCGTCTGTCAACGAGCACGTCACACCACCGCCCGTCACTGTCGTCAACGAGCGACGTCACACCATCACCCGTCACCGTCCGTCAACGAGCGACGTCACACCACCGCCCGTCACCGTCCGTCAACGAGCGACGTCACCGCACCGTCCGTCACCTCTGTCAACGAGCGTCGTCACACCACCGCCCGTCACCGTCTGTCAACGAGCGACGTCACACCACCGCCCGTCCCTGTCCGTCAACGAGCGACGTCACACCACCGCCCGTCACCGTCTGTCAACGAGCGACGTCACACCACCGCCCGTCACCGTCTGTCAACGAGCGACGTCACACCACCGCCCGTCCCTGTCCGTCAACGAGCGACGTCACACCACCGCCCGTCACCGTCTGTCAACGAGCGACGTCACACCACCGCCCGTCCCGTCGTCAAGACACGCACACCACCGCCCGTCACCGTCGTCAACGAGCGACGTCACACCACCGCCCGTCACCGCCTGTCAACGAGCGACGTCACACCACCGCCCGTCACCGTCCGTCAACGAGTGACGTCACACGATCACCCGTCACCGTCGGTCAACGAGCGACGTCACCGCACCGCCCGTCACCGTCTGTCAACGAGCGACGTCACACCACCGCCCGTCACCGTCTGTCAACGAGCGACGTCACGCACCGCCCGTCACCGTCGTCAACGAGCGACGTCACACCACCGCCCGTCACTGTCGTCACGAGTGACGTCACACCACCGCCGTCACCGTCGTCAACGAGTGACGTCACAGCCCGTCAGTCACCGTTGTCAACGAGCGACGTCACACCACCGCCCGTCACCGTCTGTCAACGAGTGACGTCACAGCACCGCCCGTCACCGTCTGTCAACGAGCGACGTCACACCACCGCCCGTCACCGTCTGTCAACGAGCGACGTCACACCACCGCCCGTCACCGTTTGTCAACGAGCGACGTCACCGCACCGCCCGTCACCGTCTGTCAACGAGCGACGTCACACCACCGCCCGTCACCGTCTGTCAACGAGTGACGTCACACCACCGCCCGTCACCGTCTGTCAACGAGCGACGTCACAGCACCGCCCGTCACCGTCTGTCAACGAGCGACGTCACACCACCGCCCGTCACCGTCTGTCAACGACCGACGTCACACCACCGCCCGTCACCGTCTGTCAACGAGCGACGTCACACCACCGCCCGTCACCGTTCGTCAACGAGTGGCGTCACACCACCGCCCGTCACCGTTTGTCAACGAGTGACGTCACAGCACCGCCAGTCACCGTCTATCAACGAGTGACGTCACACCACCGCCCTTCACTGTCTGTCAACGAGCGACGTCACACCACCGCCCGTCACCGTTTGTCAACGAGTGACGTCACAGCACCGCCAGTCACCGTCTATCAACGAGTGACGTCACACCACCGCCCGTCACCGTCCGTCAACGAGCGACGTCACACCACCGCCCGTCACCGTCCGTCAACGAGCGACGTCACACCACCGCCCGTCACCGTCCGTCAACGAGTGGCGTCACACCACCGCCCGTCACCGTTTGTCAACGAGTGACGTCACAGCACCGCCAGTCACCGTCTATCAACGAGTACGTCACACCACCGCCCTTCACTGTTCGTCAAGAGCGACGTCACACCACCGCCCGTCACCGTTTGTCAACGAGTGACGTCACAGCACCGCCAGTCACCGTCTATCAACGAGTGACGTCACACCACCGCCCTTCACTGTCTGTCAACGAGCGACGTCACACCACCGCCCGTCACCGTTTGTCAACGAGTGACGTCACAGCACCGCCAGTCACCGTCTATCAACGAGTGACGTCACACCACCGCCCGTCACCGTCTGTTAACGAGCGACGTCACACCACCGCCCGTCACCGTCTGTCAACGAGTGGCGTCACACCACCGCCCGTCACCGTTTGTCAACGAGTGACGTCACAGCACCGCCAGTCACCGTCTATCAACGAGTGACGTCACACCACCGCCCTTCACTGTCTGTCAACGAGTGACGTCACACCACCGCCCTTCACCGTCTGTCAACGAGTGACGTCACAGCACCGCCCGTCACCGTCTGTCAACGAGTGACGTCACCACACCGACCGCACCCAGATTTACGGACACAAATATGCAACACGAAAATTTGCGTCAGAAAGAGTGATACCTTGATTGGATCGCGGGTAAATGATGTACGAGAAACTGCCTTACGACTTTGAATAATCGAAATCATATCCTGAAATCCTGACCCATTGTTTCCGCAGCCTCCCACGTTTCCATGCAGTGAAGAGATAACTGCCTCTACGGCACCTGAATAACTTTCCCGGATCTACCACAAAATGCAGTCACGGGAGAGAAGGTATACATCCTAAAATCTCGAATGAGTATTTTCCATTGCATAATTAGGTATTTGGACACAATACCGGCGCACATTACAGCTATCAATTGTTCAGCTCAAAGCCTACCCACCTTGCTTTGCTCCAGTGCCATGGCTATGACGTTTTCTCGATTTTTCTCCTCCAGAGGAGTCCACGGTAGCGCAACTTCATGGTACACCTGGGAATTGCCGGTGTACACGTGCTCCTTTGTGAATGAGTCGAACGGCAGAACATCATCCCTGGAAGAGGAAACATTGGCCGTGTGGGCGGTAGTTGGGGGAGGGGGAGGGGGACGCGTCTCCCCAACCCACGAACCAGGCAGGAGAGTCCAGAAACTTGTGCGACCCGGACCATAATTTTGCCTCTCCTCCCTCTGACAAGCGCAACCCTTACTAAATGATTATAATAAATAACAAAATTTTAGTTTTGTTGAACTGTTATTGGCGCTGCTCTTCAAGATAGCTATAGTGTTAAGAAGTCGAGGCGCCCTCAGACCCCATCGATGATGCTGATGATAATGATGACAGTTATGTAGTTTAGAGGGAAAGTGGTACCTTTACCATGGGGTTTGAACTGAGACAGCTAGGGGGTAGAGCATTCGGTAACACCCCGTATTTATAAATGCATTTAACCGAGAACTCGTTTTGTAGAGAAAACGGATTTATAAAGAGCGGGTTCCGATCTCCAAACCCTGCTGCAGTCGCAGCGACCACTGAGAACAGGCCCCGCCGTCTAACAACTCATAGCGACAAGGGGAGGGGGCGTGAGATAAAACAGTGAAAAAAACACTCTTTCCCCCTTACAAAATCAGTTCTGAGATTAACAAAATATATAACTACGGGTTTTTCGGTACGTTCTGAAATCTCACTTCTAAATCCACAGAGGTGCAATATTCCCCTTAATTTTCGCCAATCTACCCCCCTCCCTCTCCCAGCCATCACCCAAGTCACAGTGCCCTCCTCCATTGCAAAATCCGTGACGTCACCAGATGGGCTATGCTGTTGTCTGGCTACAAATATGAGCTGAAATATGTGCCAGGTTGCCTGGACCAGGCAAGGTCATTGTGATGGCTTAAGCCGGCTTCCACTGTCTGCAGGCTTTCCTGAGCTGCCCACGCCAGCAGAGACTGTGCGGCTGATGCAGTTCATCGATTCGTCTCCCGTGACATCGGAAAACATTCGACTGTTCACCGCCAGGGATCCGGTGCTGAGTGCTGCTCTGCGTTTTACCCAGGATGGGTGGCCCTCTGGTGAACTCTCTGCGCCGGAGTTGGTACAGTACCGAAACAAAGAAGGTGAGCTCAGCGCTCATGACGGATGTTTAATCTGGGGTTCTCGGGTGGTCGTGCCGTCCAAGCTGAGGAAAAGAGTGCTGGCCATGCTACATGAGGGCCACCTGGGAGAAAGCCACACCAAGAGTTTTGCCCGCATGTATGTGTGGTGGCCCCATATCAATAACGATATAACCCAGATGGTGCGAA
>JAOTON010001411.1:0-50000 GCA_034440635.1 Lepas anatifera | reverse complement strand
AGTTGTCAGATTGCAGCTGGAAGTCATACATATAGCACACACTAGCTGCAAGACACCAATTCCGGGCAACACCTGAATGGCGTGTTTGCCTAATACAGCACCGTACATCACCCAGCCAACCGGTACAACACACAGCGGCAGGGGAAACCCAGTCAGAATACAGCACTTCCGGATTCAATATCATTGGCGCTGGCCTTGCCTTCGCCAGGGCTAATCATTAGACAGGTTTTGGCTCACCAAATGAAATTCCAGGCATGTGAATTATTGCAGAGGAAATAGCTATCTTGGCATGTAAAAAACACATGTGCTTATACTATGTAGGACCATTTCCTTTTCCAACATGTATTGAAACCAACAAGGTACAGAATGGGCCAGGAACCAAGTATCCTGGACTTGATCTTTTCAAGCGAAGAAAATGTAGTACAGAACATCCAGTACCTCCCAGGCATAGGAAAGAGTGACCATCTAGTCATCCAGTTTAGTATCTTATGCAACATTGTCAACCGTGAAAATCTGGTTCCTAGGCTGAATTTCAATCGTGCAGACTTTTCTCTCTTTAACCAGATGGTCCGAGATGTAAACTGGTCCACCACAGCCACTTTAGATGTGGAAAGCTCTTACAACTTTCTAATGGACCACTTGAACCACATCATAGACCTGTGTATCTCCAGGTTCAGGTTCAGAAAAAAACGTTAAAAACGTATATATGACAGCCTCTGCCTTGCGTCTCAAGCAGAAGAAAAATGAACTGGCCCGGATCTATCACCAAACAGGTGATGTTATTGACTTTGCTCGCTTCACACTCTGTCGTAATCACCTAAGGCCGATGACGCGCAGGCTTCACAGAGAATATGAACACAAGTTGGAATCCAGAGTCAAATCAAACCCAAAGGCCTTTTGGAGCTACACCAGTTCGAAATTCAAAACTAAAACTGCAATTGGAGACCTGAAAAACAGACACGGTGGACTTGAGTCAGATGATTTTGGAAAAGCCCAGCTGCTAAACGAGTTCTTTGGCAGCGTTTTAACAGCTGAGGATATGGAGAATGTGCCAGTGTTTGTTAGTCGTTACGAGGGTCAACTCCTGACCGACATTTTGATATCGGCAGATGCTGTCCACAAAAAACTGGTTTTGCTCAAAACAACAAGCTCGCCCGGCCCAGACCACATCCACCCTTGGGTGCTCCATGATGGTGCAGAGTCACTGTGTTCACCAATGGCCCTCCTTTTTAGAAAATCCCTTGATAGAGGAGTCATCCCACAGGACTGGAAACTGGGCACCATTACACCCATATACAAAAAGGAGACAAGCAAGACCCAGGGAACTACAGGCCTGTCAGCCTAACTGCCATACCATGCAAACTGCTTGAGTCTCTGATAAAAGATGCACTTCTGGGCCACCTTGACGCACATACCCTCCTGACCAGCCACCAGCATGGGTTTCGTTCGAAACGTTCCTGCGAATCGCAACTCCTGGAAGCCATGGAAGACTGGAGTCGGCAAATTGAGGAAGGCCACCTTGGGTGCATGTTAACAAAGGCATCCCGCAGGGCTCAGTGCTGGGCCCCATGTTGTTCCTTGTCTATATCAACGACCTGCCGGACACCATCACCTCAGGCATCAAAATCTTTACGGACGACACCAATATCTATGCCAGAGCCGACTCCTCCACTCTTGTTACATCCCTCCAAGCGGACCTGGAACGGGCACTAGATTGGTCCTCCATTTGGCAGATGCCCTTCAACATAAGCAAATGCAGTGTGCTCCAGTACTGGCGATCATGAGGAGGTCTTTTGCCAACATCGATATTTTCACGCTTCCGCTACTCTACAAAACTATGGTTCGCCCGCTGCTTGAATACGGAAATTCTGTCTGGGGACCATTTAATAGGGCAGATCAGAGGCTTATGGAAAGGGTCCAACGTCGAGCCACCCGCATGGTACCATCCCTGAGAGGACACTCGTATGAAGACAGACTGTGTGCACTCAATCTACCCTCCCTCTCCCATCGTCAACTCCGGAGGGACATGATAAGAGTTTATCAACTCTTACATGGCGCCATCGATCAGAACTACACCCAGTTCTTCCATCTTGATCATCAATCTCGAACATGCGGGCATGCTATGAAGTTGACAAAGCCGGATGCTGTCTCACGCGTGCGTAGGGCGTCCTTCAGGGTCCGGATTATGAACAGCTAGAATGCAATGCCTGCCCATGTGATAGCCGCTCCTTCATTAAATACGTTCAAGTCTCAGTTGGACAATCACGGGGCCCGGCAGATGGTCCACGTCCCCGACAAAGACCGTTAATCGACACGAGAGTCTGAGGTCAGTGGGCTTCTCGGTTTTCGAGAACCATATATCTCCCCAGGAACTCATTAGGCCCACACATACCCTAGGAACACTTCTCGGCAGGTCACTCGGTTAACGAGGGCCTCCGCTTCTCTCAGACGCTTCGATAAGAGAAAGACTGACAGAAGACTCAGCCTGGAAAGAGCATGTCAGAGACCAGAGCCAACAGGCCGATAAGGCCTTGCAAAATCTGTAATATTTAGGTATAGGTATTATTATGCTAGACAAACCCATGGACCAGGGTAGTAGAGAACGTAAAGGCATCTTGGTAGAGAATGGGTATCCCGAAGTTTCGTGCTGCCATATGATAACTCCTCCAAAAGACGGACACTAAAAAAACAGGTTGTACACAACATTTTCTCCATTGTGTGGTTCTCGCTTATTTTGCTTGCGCCCTCTCGCCTGTGCTTGCTCGCCGCTTGATGGTTGCTTCAGAGGGAGGGAGGTGGTTCCAGTATTCATTTGTTTTTGTTGTTAAATTTCTTGCAGAAATTTGTCCTGGGTTCTCTCTGTTACACTGCTGTTCTGTTGAGAGCCCCACATTGACAGATATGTGTTACCTGTAACCACAGTTGTGTGACTTGCGAGTCAGAGTCAGAGGTTAACTCAATTCCGACCCATTTGACTCTGAGTTGAGTTGAAAAAAAATTGACAAGTGAGTCGAGTTGAGTTGAGTCGGTTCACAACACATCAATGAGTTGAGTTGAGTTGTGAAGACAGTGAGTCAAATGAGTTGACGAAAAAGTTGGCTCAACAGGTAAACATGATATCAAGTAAAAGTGTTTGAATTTGCCTTCCTTTTTGCAAACCTTTTGTTATTTAAGGCTCATCACGTTTTGTTATGTCCTGTTATTTTCTCTATTTTGTATGGCTTTTTTCTTTTTTCATTTGCTCTAATTAGGGCATGGTAATAGAAAGGTAATTAGGGCCTTGGCTCTAATCTGATAACTGGTCACCTACTTTTGTAGACAATTTTAAAAACTTTTACTACCAAAATGAAATGCTCATTAAAATTAGAATTATTTATATGATTCCTTAGATATTAAATTGATTTGAAAGTAAAAGTTTTTCCCATTTTTCTTAAGTTCTAGTTTTTGTTATTTAAATATTTTAACAAACCTTATTTTCAAAGTTGAAGTTGAAGTTGAAGCATACGGACGTGTGGAGGCTCTAGGCCTGTAAGGGTCCGGTCTCAACGCGCTCGTGTACAAGTGGTGTCGCAACCTAGTCGGTGTCTGGCACTAAGTACATGATATCCTTCCAATGGTTGTCGAGTCTGGTCTTGAAGGAGTTGACACTTGGTGCGGAGACTACTTGTGTGGGGAGAGCGTTCCAGTCATTGACAACACAGATGCCAAATGCATTTCGACGGATTCTAGACTCAGCGCGAAGTTTGATAAGCTTGTAGTCGTGTCCTCTCGTCCGTGAGTTCTCGTCGCGCTGGAAGAAGTATGTTGGATCAAGATCAATGGCACCGTGGAATATCTGAAAGACTCGGATCATGTCACCCCTGCGCCGTCTGTAGTACAGAGAGGGAAGACGCAGGTCCTGCAGCCTCTCGCTGTATGATTTGTGCCGTATCTCGGGGATCAGCCTGGTAGCATGCCTTTGGACTCTTTCAACCCTCCTCTGGTCCGCCCTGCTGAAGGGTCCCCAGACTAAGTTACCGTACTCTAGGTGAGGTCTGACGAGGGCCTTGAACAGTATTGGAAGCGACACTCGGGTTTATGACAATAAATGATCGCCGAATCAGTGCCAGAATTTGCGACCCCTTTGCCACCGCAGAAGCAGCCTGCACACGAAATTTGAGGTCTGCATCTACAAGGACTCCAAGGTCTCTTTCCTGGACGGAATGGGCAAGCATGGTATCCCCCAAACATGTGTGCTGCTCGTTGTTGGTTCCAACATGAAGAACAGTGCATTTACTCCTGTTGAATGACAACTGCCAGATTTCAGCCCACTTGCTTGCACGTTCTAAATCGGCCTGAAGTATATGTGAAGAGGTTGTCAAGCTAAGTGGGGCGTACAACTTAGTATCATCTGCAAACACTTTGGGAGCAGAGAGGAAGACATCAGGCAGATCATTAACATACACTACAAACAGCAAAGGGCCAAGCACGGAGCCCTGTGGCACCCCACTCACCACAGGCACCCAGTCGGACTCAAAACCATCCACTACAACTCGCTGCTCTCTACCTCGCAAGAAGCTCCCTATCCACGCCAGCAACTTACCACCAATACCATACCCTTGGAGTTTACAGAGGAGTCTTTCATGTGGCACAGAATCAAACGCCTTCTGAAAATCCAGGTCAAGGTAGACTGCATCTACTGGCTGCCCTGCCTCGATACCCCTACTCCAATCATCTTTACGTATCACTCAAAAATGAAATAGCTTGCTTTTGATTTTATTATAATGGAAAAAATATATACTAAAAGAAATATTTTTTCTTCATAAAACATATTTAAAAGTAAAATGAACTATCCAAGAATTAAATTACCGAGTGTTAATATCTATTAATTTCCCTGGTACGTAATATAAGGGTAACACTTACGAAAATTTTATATTTAGTACTCGGTTTGTTTTTCTAAACCTAAGTTTATGGCGCATTTGAGACATTGTATTATTAGGGCACAAGCAGAGCCCCCTCCAACAGCAAGCGCAGACCACCGGATGTGACCAGGGTAATAGAGGACGGGTACACCAAAGTTTAGTAGTGCAAGCCGCTAGATAAGCAGATCAAAAATACAAAATATAGCTGTATTGCCACAATTTTCTCTTCAAAATTAAGAAATGTCTCAAATGTGATGAAAACAACAGCTAAAAGCTCAAAAAAGAAAATTAAATGTATTTTTGTCTCCATCATTTAGGAGAAACTGGTAGATTCTTCCAAATTTCTTCCAAACTAAGACTAAATATGGGCGCTCCAAAATAGCGGCAAACTCTGTGCTTTTTGTTCACTCAGTTTTCAATAGAAATTGACAACAATTAGGTATCGGGGGCATTTTGTTTGTTGCAAAGCTATTTATTAGACAGTTTGGTTTGCAGCGGATGTGAATTAAGTTACGAAAACTTACCGAGATTGATTGCAGTCAGTTTGAACCCTCTCTCCTTTATCTTTTTTAAGGAAAAGGCATTTTTGTTCTCAAGAGTCAAGATACTGACTGCGTGTTGGGCCATATTTGTGTGCCAAAAAGGATCTCACTAAATAGAGTGAGTTCTTGCAGCCTGTTAAAACAAGTGATTGGAGTCCAGTTTGTGGAGAAGCCTTCCTTCCTTCCTGAGTTCTTGTTCAAAAGTTCAATCTAGGCAGGTAAGTTTGTATTCTGACTCCACACTGAATGATTTTGGTTACCTAACAACTCTGATTGGGTATTATGGTAGTAGGCAGATCACATCTCGCGGTTCAAAAGGATCACATCAGAAGGTCCACAGTTCATATGTTCTACCGTTTAAAATGTCTAACTTAAAAAAGTTCAATATTCAAAAGGTCCAAAGAGGCGTGCTCAGATGCATGAGAGTGGGGTTCATGATGCCGCAGAGGCTTTTCGAAATGTTTTAGAAATATCCCCATATTCTGCAAGAAAATCCCTAGAGATGAAACAGATGGAAGGAGGCGAAGTTTGAGTAGTGTAAAGTGGTACCCAGACCAGAGGCGCACTCAGATTCTGGAAAGAGGGGTGATATCCCCAGACTAGGAAATAGGGACCAAGGGCATACACAATTGAACTGACCTGACCTTACCTAACCTAAACCTGACCTGACCTGACCTGACCTGACCTGACCTAAGCTAACCTAACCTAACCTAACCTAACCTAACCTAACTTAACCTAACCTACCCTACCCTACCCTACCCTACCCTACCCTACCCTACCCTACCCTACCCTACCCTACCCTACCCCTACCCTAACCCTCATTGCCTCCCGTTATCAGGTGTCTTAGCACACCTCTGTGGCATCATACACCCCACTCTCATGTATCTGATCACGCCTCTTTGGACCTTTTGAATGTTTGACTTTTTGAAAGTTGGACCTTTTGAGCGGTAGAACCTATGAACTGTGGACCTTCTGATGTGATCCTTTTGAACCGCGAGATGTGATCTGCCTACTACCATAATACCCTCTGATTGCCTGGTTTGCTTTAGTTTGAAGACTAGCAACAGCTATATTGCACTCTGTAAACCAAAATAGAAATGAAGTGAGGTGAAATCAGTTAAACCTGTGCAAGGTTTCAGTAGTGTTTATGTTTTTTTGAGCGGCTGCAGCATCAATTGTAGTCTACGCTGGAACACATTCCTTGTTTTTGGTGTGTTCTCCTAGATGTGTGACATGTGGACTCTGATATCAATGCAGCATTGAGTAATCCAAAAATTCTTTCTGACGTGGAAAAGAAAATTGTATTTTTTCTGGTCCTGTTGCAGCTGTGATCCAAAAACTTATTAAGTGTGATTTCTCGAGATGCTAACTTGTGAAAACTTCCATATGTGATGCGTCTTGGGTACCAGCAGTGAGCTATTTCCAGCTGTCAAGATTGCTTAACTTCTAAGAGTGGCTTTGTAGGTTATTGAGTTGCAGTACTTGTTTTTTATAGGTGTAAGAAATAGTCCCAGTTTCCATTCATAGTCGAGCGTGGCCACACATAGTTTTCGGATGCAATCAATATGGTTAGAGCTTTTGGCAATGGTAACCATTTTCAATCCAATTCTTGTAAATCCACATCCAACAAGATCTGGCAGGATTTGGCATTGTGATGGTAAAGATTTCCCTTACAGTGCAGAGATAAAGGAGAGTTGACTGGAGAGGGTATAACTTTCTTTTTTTATTAGACAAAACTAAACAAACGTTGATAAGTTTTGAAGTGCTGCGGCGAGGAGCATGATGATGAGCTGTTAAGATGTGCCCTGGCCTCTCCCCTCGAATCCGGAAATGTAAAAAACACTGAAGATTATATATTCGGGCACAGCCCTTCATCAGAATCGTGGAGTAAATATCAATAATTCTCAGTCCTAGTATAGCCAGACCTCGAAGTCTAAATGCATCAACAGAACAGTCAACCCTTAAACAAAACTTTAAACATATGTGAAGGGAGAGTGAAAGAAAACTTGAATAGTGTACCAGAAATGTTGACAAATTCAAGATTGAAGTGTTCTATTGGTTACAGATCCTTTTGTATCTAGCCAAAGTGCCATCGAAACCGTGATTGCTGTATCCTGAATCTCAGGTCTATCTGAATCGCTTCTAGCCCATGGAAACTGAGCCTTTAAGTTACAAATTAGTTAAGAAATAGATGAGAAAAAACAGTTAGGTAGGACTAGGTACTAAATTTGATATGTTTATAAGGAGCTGCAAAAGTTGGCAGAATAGCATGACTCCTGACAGAAAATTTCAATTTCAATTTATTTATTCAATCGTCGACGGGTATTCCCAATTATGGACGAAGTCATTGTGATAAAATTATATACATACATGCACGAATTTGAATATTTTGTCTGTGGGTACTGAACCATAACTGGTATCCCACTTGGACATAGTGGAATTCAATCTAAGTGCAATTCCCCAAGCTGATAAGTCTTGCCAAGTTGGGATCGTGAGTGTGCACATTTTTAGCTACATTGCAAGAGAGATGCATGTAGTTTTGTTTAGATGCATATAGTTGCATGCAGGTGTAGTTCACCTGAAGATTTTCTTGGACCGAAACATTGAGTTTTACCCTTTCCTGATTTTTTTAAGCTAATTGTTATCCTTATCCGCACTGTGCTTAGCCTTTTTGTTTCCTTCATTGTAGCTTTGGTCTAGACATGGAGTTTTAGCTCACACACACACACACACACACACACACACAGTTTTAGTCTATGCACAGACCATGCCACGTCTCATCTGTGCTTTTGCACCGATTTTCCGTGGCAAAAGTACAGCACTGTCTGCACAGCACTGTCGTGGCAAAGGCACTGTCCCTTCGCGTTCATTTTTTTTTATTTTTTCTCATTCTAGCAGTGTCTCTGGCAATGTACTGGGTGGGTTTTAGCTTTTGATCCTGGTCTGGGGTTTTTCTTTTTTCCTTTTAGAATTTCAAGTACTGACTACACTGCACACTTTTTAATGAGTTGTTTTCATTTTTTAGTCACTGCAAACAAGTTTGCGCCATTGAAATGTATTGGGCAAGCTACACTACGCAAAAGGAGAAAACGAAAAACGTCCTTAAAAACGAAAAAAATGTCCTCATGAAACGATAAAATGTAGTTAAAAGCAAGAAAGTGACAAACTATTTAGTTTGGTATTTGAGCCGTATTTCGTTTGTTCACTTTATGATTATTGTTTAAGAGTGTGAGGAAGTTATTATAGTCCTTACTGGAGCAATTGGCGGCGTTGTGGGGTGGTTAATCAAATATTGAAGATATTTGGATAATTATTGTGTATGCTAGGAAGACCGCATTGTGACATTTGGCAATACACTTGCGTGGAATCAGTGGTGGATCCAGGACTTCATTTTGAGGTGGGGAGGGGGCTAGTGGACTCGACCACCACCCACCAACGCCTCAGATCAGTCTTCGCCTATGCACTCTCTGTATATGCCAGTCTAGCTAATAAAACCAATCTTGGAATGACGGAATGATGTAATGCGTTACAGACGAACACATATAGCCTCCCCAGCTGAAGTGCCCTAAAACTCAAATTATCATCAGTCTCCGCCTATGCATTAGCTATAGGCACTTAAACATGGAGGGGGCTTGAGGCCTTAGCCCTCTGCCTCGTATCCACCATTGCACGGAAGCTACCTATGAGTGATCAGTAGATATTGCATTCAGATGGTATCTTTTGAATGGTGTGAAAAAAATCGCTGGTGCCTGAACTTTTGCATTCTGGTTGACGTAGGCAGATCCAGGGAGGGTTGGTCCAGGGCCCCAGGTGGATGCAGGGAGTTTGTCCAATGTCTTTCAGATTTTTGTCAAGTATATTTCTAATTTGATGATTGGATGTTGGTTTAGACTAAGTTTGCTTCCTTTTCTTGTCGAGTTTCTTGCCGCTTCGTGAAAAAGCGAAGTTATCGCCAGACTACATAGAACAATTCCCGTGTCATCTTTATGAAAAACATATTGAAAGCCTTATTTGAGGCATCTAAAAATCATGTTTTCCCCGCAGACGTGGAAATCCAAAAAAGTAACGTCGTGTAAAAATTGCAGATTATCACTATCTACGCAGTTTTACGCAGACACGGTAATTTGAGGACAGGTATTGGTCCTAAAATTTCCAGAGTTCATCCGTGCGTTTATTATATTTGAGAAAGTAGTTCGGTCAGAGATGCCTTTTTCATCCATTGGTATTTGACCAGAGACAATTTCAGAAATTCCCCCTTTCCCTGGTGACGTTTTACATAGGCAGATCTAGGATTGCCGATCGGGGGGCACCTTCCCGAGGGGGCGCCATCCGGTCCGGAGTCGCCACTTTTGACGGGCAAAACCTATCAGATTGGCGCAAAATCCTATCGGTGGGTGCCGATTTTCGCATCCTGGGGGAGGGGGAAGGGGTGGGAAGCGACATTTCAGGAGGCGCCGTGATAATTTCAGGGGGTGCCGAGGGTCGATCATGGGGGAGAAAACGTGCCCTCCTTGTCCGCCCCCTGGATCCGCCTATGACGTTTTATTATCATTGTTATATTAGTCGGTGTTGTTCGAAACGGTTTCGCTAACAGCCAAAATATTGTCCAGGCGCCCCAAATGATGCAAAAAATCAGCAGGGGCGGGTCAGAAAGGGAATTATAACTCAAAACGAAACAGGGAACCATGCTGCCTCCTCTATTGGCGGTTGGTATGTCATTAAGCCGGACAATTATTATTATTATCATTAGATGACTACTGGCATTCCTTGCTTTGCCCCGTTGGTATTCCATATTGTCCGCTTCTCCCAATTTGGCAAGTGGATAACAAAGTGGCAACTCTATCTTTGGTCATGTAGTGAAACATCTGAATGCTCACGAAGAGTTCTAAGCACTCCCTTGATTGAGTAAAAAAAAAAACAACCATATCACTCGCAGTGCTCCACCCCAGTGGTTAAAAGCGGAAGCCGAGACTGGGATTCGAACTCGCCATCGTCTGATTTATAGACCATCGCTCTAACCGCTGCGCTACGCGACCGCCGGCGTACGGGGTGTACGCCGGGAAATTTGCGGCTTACATTTGCATGGTTCTCGGAAATCGATTTTTTTAGGCATTTATGCACATCTGACATAAAAATACCAAATGGAAAGTGGAAAGGGCAGGGAACAGGCCTTCCATTGACGACGTTATATTTCTTCCAACAGCCATAGGCTGTGGCTAGCACGTGGTTGAAAATGAGCAATTTAACACGTAAGCCCTATGGAGCAGTCGCATTTGTACGCCGTAACAGTATATTGCTGCCAACTAACTTTGGGGGGGCTGGATGTGACATCACACCTCGTAGCATATAACATGATAAAATTAAATGGTTAAATATCCAAACTTTTACAAAAAGAGGCCCAGAACCAAAAATAAAATGTTTATCCATTGCATTTGGGATAAATTTGATTACCGTGTATTCTCACAAATTTGTATGCTGGAAGTGCCATTAGCAGCAGTTTAACACACGGCTCAATGGTAAAGGAATTCCTCTACGCTTGTGTGACGTCACTCGAGCGTGGAGGAATCCCTCTTGAACGTACCTTTAAGTAAAGGTATCCTGTTAAGTAAAGGTATCTTGCAAGAGATGCCTTTGAGCCTACAGGCTTCTGGATATACGAACGGAAAGGAGAACTCTATCATAAGAGGTAATTAACTCTTCAGGGTATAGCTGTGATGTTATTTTCTCTTCTTTTTGGTATTATGAAACGGTTTCCTAAGCCCAATTCCCACAACTGACAACATGCTTTGCTCCAATTGTCTGTTTGTTATTTTTGGGGTCCATTGGAACATTTCACAGTTACTACTCAACTTTGTGAATTTTCTCAATGCTAAATGAAATTCGGTCTTGAATTTCATGGAGTAACATTTAAGACATGAATCTAAAAGACTCTTAAACTTTTTATCAATTCCCGTCACTCATTGCCACTCATGTCACTCATGTCCTGTCACTGTCTGTGTCCTGTCACTCATGTCAGTAAGTTCAGCAGATAGCATAGGCGGATCCAGGATTGTCGATCGGAGGGGGCACCTTCCCGGGGGTGCCACCCGGACCAGGGGGCTCCACTTATGACTGGCAAAACTTATCAGGTGGGCGCCAAATTCTATCGGTGGGCGCCGACCTTCGTATCCTGGGGGGGTGGGAAGCGACATTTCAGGGGCGCCATCAACCTTTCAGGGGGTGCCGAGGGTCGATGGGGGGCACGTGCCCCCTTGCCCCCTGGATCCGCCTATGGCAGATAGTGATAGTTTTTGGTGATATTTTGTTGGGGCAAGGGTGTAACTGAAAGAAACCAAATTAATGCATTACAGATTAGTAAAGCGTGGTTTCCTATGTAATCAGACATGCTGAGCTTCAGTCTGCAAAGTATGGCAGCAGGCCAGACAACCTGCACCAGCCATCTAAAATTCGGTGCACCGCCAGCCACCAAAAATTCGCACCAACCTGTCATATTACCAGGGAAAAGCTCGCCCATTCCTACCCACAGAATGCAATACTGTCTCTCTTATTAGTTAGTTAAGGTATTTTTCTAAGGCCCCCTCCTGTATCTTTATAACCATTCAGTCATTATTTATTTGGTTTTCAGTGTCACCTTCCTTGCACCAGTCTCACAAATTTGCACCAGGTTGATGAAATTCACTCCACTTGCTCCTGTTTCCAAGGCACTTGCACAGACAAGATCTTGTCGAAAATGCAATAGTTTGTACACTAGGCTGAGCTCAAATATAATGCTTCCCATGCTGATTTTATTTTATGATATAATTCGGCTCTAAATCTGTCATATCTCATTACTACTGATGAAGCACTGGAAGAAGAATTGTGTAATAAACAAACATGACGTTAATTCACAATGCCAGATTCGATGCGAGAATAATAATTCAATACAATAAAAATACTCTAGATCTCTGATAAAATACTCCAAAAAACGCTATATGAATCAGCAGATTTCCAGTCAAGAGAAATAAATCTCAAATTTTGATTGATCCCCCCACCAGCGATGAGGCAGGTACAGTAAAGGAAAATCCAGATTTATCAATGCAGTGTGGTCCAAAGATTAAAAAAATCAGGACAGTATGCAAGCAAAGCAAGCGAACATGAGTCATCCAATGGCCCGGCCTTTGCCGGAAAGCCGAGGTCGCTGGAGGCGAAAGTCGCTGCTGCAGACTAGGTGCGCCGCAGGCAACGTCGCTAAATTTTAAAATGGTTAGGTACGGTTAGGTTTTCATGTTTTAAAAAAAATTGATGTTTTAAAGGATTTTTTACTATCTGGAGACATTTAAAACAATGTTTATCAATCTAAAGGTCTTTATTTGCATCAATGTGAGATTGGAAAACAGCATATCTGGTATTGTCAACATTTCCCGCACTGGTTACAGTCTCCGCTGTGTGTGGTGGGGTATAATACTACTTAGATTTTCATTTTTGGGAGAATTGGTGCTTTGGCGCGGATTACTGTGTTGAGTATCGATGAGAGTAAGGTGAAAAGGGTCGAAAACCATATATCTTAAGAGTCTAAGTGATTAATTTGTCTTCCTTCAGAATTACCGGGGCAGGCTCTGGGCACCAGTGTGCAAAGATTGGCATTTTCGATGAGATCTCGTTGGTGCGAGTGCCCTTGGAGACAGGAGCTAGTGATGCTAATTTTATCAACCTGGTATGAATTTTCCAGACTGGTGCAAGGAAGGTGACCCTGAAACCAAACAAATAATGGATGAATGATTCTAAAGAAGCAGGAGGGGGCCTTATAAAAAGTCCTTAACTAACTAGCTAATAAGAGTGTTAGCATTTCATTGTGTGGGTAGCAATGGGTGCATTTTTCTCTCTGGTTTATGACAGATGAGTGTGATTTTTTTGTGGCTGGCGGTGCGAGGATTTGAGATGGCTGGTGCAACTCGTCTGGCCTGCTGCCATACTTTGCAGACTGGTCTGGGCAGTCTAACTGGTTTTGGGTAGCTGTTACCCATCTTTGGCGCTGTTAAGGAAATTCTGGGACAGAAACTGACACTGGAACAGCACTGAGGTGGGTGTGGAAACATCAAAAGCAAAAAGAAGAAATGGTGATTAATTTTTATTCGTTTTCCTGTGAAACAAAAATGCATGTCCTGGTGGAAAGTTAAGTCTGTCCCAGCAAAACAATTTATGCCCTGAGTGGCACAGGATTTTGGCTGTCCTATACACCAGTTATGAAGCCTGCCACATTCTGCAGACTGGTGTAAAAGTATATCCATGTGCCAGATCAAGGGGTAATCAAAAGAAAATCAATATGACATGACACCTCCAGGCTGCAAAGTATGGCAGCAGGCCAGACAAGTTGCACCAGGCATCTAAAATTCTCACCCAAATTCGCATCTACAACCACAAAGAGTTGCACCAACCCTCCGTATACCAGGGAGATAATGCACCCACTCCTACCCACTCGATACAAGGCTACCTCTCATTAGTTAGTGAAGAGCTTTTGTAAGGTCCCTCCTGTGTCTTTATAACCATTCAGCCATTATTTGTTTTTTGTCAGTGTTGCCTTCCTTGCAACAGTCTTGTAAATTCACACCAGTTTAATAAAATTCGCACAACTTGCTCCTGTCTCCAAGGGTACTCATACCAACGATATCTCATTGAAAGTGACATGCTTTGCACACTGGACACACCTTAGAATTAATGAATAAGAAAGCAATGGTATTGCATGAGAAAGAAACTGGGGATAATAGGAGGGTATGCAGAAAAAGATGCTGGCTGAGAGTTCCAATCATGTTGAGTTCTTAACTGATGGTGTAATCTCAGGCTGGGATTGGTATGTCAAATGTGTCTAGTGCTCAGTGGGCATCAAGCTGTACTTTGAATTGGTTGACTTGCATGATTCCAAAAGTATACGGGGAGTGAGTTCCAATCTGGTGCTAAGCCCAATGGCACCCAACAGCCCAAGTGCGGAAAGTTTCAACAGACTTTGGACCCTGTTGATGGCTTCAGCAGCCTCGAATAATGTTTGCATGTGGAGTGATTGTGTAAAGAACTGAGCTGGGTTTTGTACAGTATTACCCCTTAAATGACTTCATTAAATATCACCTTAAATAAAGATATAGTGAGGTGCTCTGACAGATCATTATTCTGGATGTGCATCTACATCCATATGCACATATTGCCAGTAAAAACATACATAAGCATCTACGACTATGCAAAATAGAACTGATATCTAACCTTGCAAGGAAGGTTCAAGAAGACTATGTGAATGCAGCATAGTTCCAGCAGTCGCCAGCAGCAAAGGTCAAGTTGCACTTTCAGATGTTTTGGAGTTATGTGATTTCAAAGGGGTTTTAGAACCAGATGATGCAGAGAAATTTAAGCTGCTGAATAAGTACTGCTGAGTAAGTGGAGTCAGCACTTCGGGCCATATTCTGCCTGCAACTGCAGGCTGCAGTCAGGGTGAGTGCAGCCACCTTAGTCCTGGCTTACAGGAGGGAACCGCTTCACAGACTTTGGAATTGGCCTGTCTGGGCGTGCTGCTCTGCCCTACACTTTGGAGACACTGTGATGACCTGCTGTGCCATGCAGGGGGGGATTGATTTGCGCCGAGAAACCACATCGTACAATTTGGAACCTTCGGCCATATGCGTAAGTTTTCCACTCCAGAATACATAACGTAAAGATGCGTACTGAGCAGAGTGGTGGCATCGTCATCAAAACATTCAGGGCGAGCAGTCGAAGTCCTCTACGTTACCCTAGACTTCCGGGTACAAATTGTTCAAAAATCCGTAACGTTAGATGGGACTACTTTGAAATCGTGGGTAACTTCCAGTTCTGTGGGAAGTGTTAGAGAATTTTCCATGAAATATTAAATATATATATATATATATATATATATATATATATATATATAATGTATATTTCTTTTTATTCTATATATTTTTATATTCTTTATACCTATATATATATATATATATATATATATATATATATATATATATATATATATATATTCCCCAGGATTGGGTCTCGGCCCCAATCCTGGGGACGGGATGGAAGCATTCAGACCACCTGTGTTGACGGGAAGAATTCAGACCACCTGGGCAGGTGCGCCCGCCACCCTGGCGTCGGTGACGTAGTTGTGCGTTCGTGATATCGGGTTATGCATTGCTGAGGTTGGCTGCCCGCCACGCTGCGACTGGCGCCTCCCCTGCATCCAGGCGCGAGTTTCGGACGTTCACTGGAAGTGCTGGCTGGCCGGGTGCGGCGGGTTCAGGGGCGCTATATCCGCCACTGAGAGGAGCGATGGATGGTGTCTTTGTCTGGGTGCGCGGGCGGTTTTGACGCCACTTTACTCTCGCTTTATACTGCATACCGCAAACGGGAGGGGGGACTGTCAGTCACAGAGCTTTGAAACGTTAAACATGGGTGTCAGAAAGCATTATATGGGGAGGGGGGCAGAAATATGCAGTACGGAATTTATGGATGGCACCTTACCAGTGGTGGGAATTTCAATTTATCTCGCAGATAACGAGTACCGAAGTTTGTATCAATGTTAGCGTTGTATCAATCTGGTACAATCCGGGGATAAATCCCTTCCCCATGCATTGCTCACATGGTCACAATTTGTGTCACATTGCAAGATTCTCGGACGTAAGAGGTTGAGGACGGCTATTGCCAATGTTTGATGACTAGTCTTAGGGCAGTGGCATACAAGTGAGGACATGGGGAGCAATGGGACTTGAATTTCCCATTACGAATGGGAAAACTTACTAATACGCCCAAAAATATTTTATCGGGCTGGACCTCAGTTACCATGCTTGATAGGCCGTCACAATGCATAAAGACATGGCTAAAAAAAACTATTGCATCGATTCTGAAACTCATGTGACCTGCCTCGCACCTGACAGGATTCTCTGCTCCTCAGCAGTGGGAGCAGCCGGCATGAACAGCTCGGCCGTGCCCCGCCTGTCCCTGCCAGCCGGTCTGGATGTCAGCCTGGTGAGCGGACCCGGCCGACAGCGCAAGTACAACTTCTCCTGGAGAGAGCGCGAGATCCTGGTGTCGCTGATCGAGCGGCACGACGGCGTGGTAGAGTCGCGGGCCGGCGACGGCGTCACCTGGGAGCAGAAGGTGGCCGCCTGGGCCGACGTGCAGGCGCGCTTCAACGCGCTCAATGACTCTGCGATGACGCGCAGCGTGAGCGAGCTGAAGAAATGCTACTGGAACCTGAAGCAGAAGACTAAAAAGGTGCTGGAGACGGCTCGGGAGACGCCGGGCGTGCCAAAGGTCAGTGTTCTCAGTGTCCAGGGATCAAGCGTGTTCGCCCTCATTTAGCGAGGAGTCAACTAATATGCTCATTGTTATCGTTTGAACTTGAAGTTCAGTTCATTGTAAGCTTGGCTATCGCATTTTGTTTCATTAGTTTAATAATATATATTTCGTTATACCTATGAATAAGACAAGCATTGACTTAGACCTGTACGTACTATTAAGCATCATAGCATTTACTCCGGCGGGGGAAACCTCTCCAATCGAAGCTACGCGGAAAATAACACCCAATATATATTTATATATCCAGGTAAGTAGAGAGGTGACTCGTAAAGTGTATAGATTTCGCTCGCTTATTTTATGAGCGCTGCCGTTAAATAGTTTCGCCTGATTTTTGCCCGAGTATTAAAATAGTTTATTCAAGTTATCTTCATGGTTGGAGAAACATCAAAATACCTTTCCCCGCAGGAACAAGAAATACGCAGTGAAATGAAAATGGACTGAAGTGTACCCAGATGGAAAGGTGTGAATTTACTTAGATTTGAATTTAATTTGTTTTGGGGTAGAAATGACCCGTTCACACGTTTGCTTCACAGAAATCTTGCGTAAATATTGATGTGACTTACGCCGTTGTTTAGTATTTGGTTCCCTCGGAATATTATATTTTGAACATGCTTACAAATTACATGACAAGCTTGGTCAAAATATCAAGCCGTGGAAATGATATACATGAGAGGATTCGAAAAACCTAGTTTGAAATCGTGCGCAAGTCATGTCACATAATGCCCCCGTAAATGCGTCTTTCCAGCAAAGGCGCTGATATCTCTTCCTTACAACCCGGAGAGTATAAAGATGACTTGAAAAATTCTTCTAAAATATGCATAATACTTGGGCCCAAAAATGACGGTAGATTGTGCGTTATAGTTTTCCGCAAGCATCCAGTAAACATAATATTGTAAAATCTGGAATCTTTTGTTGTGTAGTTCACTTCAGGTCGGTGTTCTTCATTCCCTCACCGGAAAGGACAATCAGGAAGTTCTGCGCTTTTCCCTCTCCACCCCCAGCTGTAGATGTAATCTTGGGGTGTTTCAGGTGCACAAAGTGCTGTGGAGGATCGCACAGCTGGCGCCGGAGCAGTTCGAGGGTCTGCTCAGTTTACACTGCGAACTGGTGGACACGCCGTACGACCCAGAGACCAAGGGTGAGCCGGCTGTGGTTGTCGCATTGGCTCTCGGCTGGTTTGTATCAGAGAAATAATTTCACTCGATAAATTCAAGTCATGCCATGTTTTCATCTTGTTTAAGATGAGTGTTAAATGGTTTCAACTTTGTGATTCTCCAAGTCTTTTGTGCAGAACTGACAGTTGTGCCTCCAGGAAACCTGCTACCCTTTGCAAGGAAATTTCTTCCTGTTTTTATGGATTGTTCAGTAGCGTATGGAGCTGATGTGCAAATGCACACATCTTTGTTGGTTTCACCACACCATTCTTTCTGTTGGATTTAAATTGGTGGTCCCCGTTATGAGCTTCAATCCTACATCCTCTCTATTCCTCTGTGGTAACGCTAGTAGACCATGGCGCCAGACAGGAAGGCTGTTCCGAGCCTCGTGCCAGCAGGAGTCTCAGAGCGG
Source organism: Lepas anatifera (assembly GCA_034440635.1). NCBI lineage: Eukaryota > Metazoa > Arthropoda > Thecostraca > Lepadidae > Lepas > Lepas anatifera. Next base: position 31,660 of record JAOTON010001411.1, on the reverse strand, counting down.
CTGTCAGGGACGCCGGAAGAAATGATTTCAGGGGATTGTTCAGTGTCTGTCGTAGAACAGTGCCCGTCTCGTTGTCGTCCGTTCTCAGGTGTGGTTGTCTCTCGTGGGAGTTGACACCAGTGAGTTGTACTGTGCTTTTCTGGCAGGTGGGGCCCGACAGGACACCGCCGATGCCGTTGATTTCGAGCCGGCCTCTCTGCCACACCCCCCGGAAACCATCGACTCTCCCGGCCGGTCCCAGAGCAGTCAGCCGTCGCCGCCGTCCGAGCTCGACATCTACCCCGTCCCCAGCGACTACTTGTCGGTGGAGCTGGGCAGCGGGGACGGCGCCAGCTGCTGTGAGCCCGCCCCGGCGCCGCCGGCGGTGCCTCTGCCGCTGGTCTCCCTGCCGGTAGTACCTCTGGCCGCCGCCTGCTGGACTCCTCCAGTGTTCAGTGGCGACACCTGGAAGCCGCCCGCCAGTATAGTCATGCAGCCGGTGTCCTCATCTACTGCCACAGCTGCTCCCACCGCGCCCCTGCCCGACCTCCACCGGCTGGTGAACGGCAACACCACCCCGTCCTACCCTCCGCCTCAGCGGGTGTGTGAGGACGCCGCAGCCGACGGTGGCGGCCGCGGGGTGAAGCGCGCCGCCGCCGGGGAGGAGTCGCCGGCGGGCGACGCCGGTCTGGAGCTGAGACGGGTGGAGCACGAGGCGCGGATGCGACTGCTGCGGAGGGAGAACGAGCTGATGACCACGCGGCACCAGCTGGAGATGCACGTGCTGCGCCAGCAGCTGCGCTTCTGGGAGGACGCGCGCCAGAGCGGCTGTGCCGGAGAGGTGCCCTTCGAGCCGGCCATGCTGTGCGGGCTGTGACTGCGACTGGACTGATCGGGGCTCGGGCTTTGTGTTGATGAACTGTACTGAAAAGGCGTCAATATTGCCATCTCTTTTTCCCCGGTTATATGTTTCTAGTCTCTTTACCTTGCTTGGTGGTCCGCAAGAAAAACCTGGATCAGGTATTTCACGTGATTTGGGTGCTTACATAAAACACAAACTCGATCACGAGGGTAGAACTTGACATCGTGCATATTCAAGGCAATAAAGAACGAGAAGTTAAGAGCAAAGTGTCCCTTTTAAGACAGGCTCTTGCGACGGATGGCCAAAGCAGATGAAATGGACTGAAGGAGTCGCCCACCACCTCGCAGCCATTTCGAGTTGTTTTTAAGATTGCCAAAAAATTAGGATTTGCACGTAAATATTTTTTGTAATAATTGTTCGATCCCATTATTCACGTTTTACATGCTAAGGTAACTGGTGTGTACCTATGAATGCCCCTATGCCCTGAGTGCAATGTCCCCTGTGTGTGTACATTTATATTTGTCCTTGTACAGTGCATATGCTTTTTTACCCACTATGTGTGACCCATTTTTACCATTAGGAAAGATGACTGCATTTACTGCCGTGGTTTAGCTTCAGTATATGAATGGTTCATCCCGGCTCTGTTCAGGAGTCCATCTTTTTACTGTACATTCTCGCGTTGTCATTTTCTTCTGTGCTGCTGATATTTCCACAACTGCCACTTGCGGAGGGGCTTATGGACGACTTGGCTGGATCATGTTGGGTCTGTGTGACAATCTCTGGCTGTTGCGGTAGCCGGAATAAAGCACCTGGTCGCGATGTAAGGGATGCCAGTACATGTTTGCATGGTTTGGTTGTACTACTAATCCACATAGATTGTGTGAAGTTTCTGGAATGAGACACGCATACTGCTTCTGATGTAATTGCTTTGGTCGGTAGACAGGGTTGGATCGGAGGGGGGCTGGCCAGCTGGCCATGCCCCCTCCGCCCCAAATCGAAATAGAGGAGGGCCAAACCCTCTTGGACCCACCCGCTCCCGTAAAAAAACAATTGTTTTTCATAATTGATAAATTGGTGAGGACGGGTCCATCCGGAAAAAACGTGTAAGCGTTTTTTCTTCCAGAAGCTACCTCTTTGAAGGTGAAAAAATTTCCTTCAAGACGAAGAAAAAGTTGAAGACATTGTCCGCTTTTCGAGCGCGGTTGGTTTTCAAAGTAATGTGGCTCACAAGTGTTATTTCATGGCGTGCTTAAGCTATGTGAGGGGCCCTCTCGTTTAGTGATTTTTTAGGTGCTGATGTGAAAATTGATGCAGTGCGGCAGTTGAATCCTGCCGGCTGCTGCCTCCGCTGTTCAGCTTTTTAACCGCCAACATGGACTCGCTACCCCCTACCCTCCCCTCTCCTCTAAGCACGGACTGGATCCACCCCTGTCGGTGGATAGCTTTTATTCTTACAGAATCGTGCTTGTACTTATTCCATTTCAAGCCTAAGTGCAGGTTTGTCCAGCCTGGTAAACCTAATGACGGCACTCGCATGTCAAAACCATGAACTTGCAATGTGTTATATTCTTGACTTACCTGGAGATGTGAAAGAGGGTAGTTTACCGTTAAGCAGAAGTGGATTGTCGCTCTGTGTATTGTGCTCTCTGCGCGTTTGTGTTGTTTCGATTTGTACAGTGTCGTGCTAACGACAGCGATGGTTTTGACTATTTACGTCATACTGCGGCGTGCTCTTCACGAAATGACAAGTGAGATTATGTTACAGCGCCGGACAGGCTGTTGGTTGTGTGTTACATCATCAGTTTTGTGTTACTTCAGTGGCTTTGTGTTGCATCAATGGTTGTGTGTTGCATCAGTGGTTGTCTGGTACATCAGCGGTTTTGTGTTACATCAGCGGTTATGTGTTACATCATCGATTTTTTTGTTACTTTAGTGGTTTTGTGTTACATTAGTATTGGATGAAGATAGCTCACTCATTCTTGCCAAATAACGTTTTGCCACGTTGCCCTGGCTCTTACCAACTAAAGCGAAACGAAGCAGAACGTTAAAGAATTTGGGCAAATGAACGGTGAACAGTCCTGGTTGTAAATGGTGTTCCTCTGTTGTGGTAAAATGCTCAGCTCTTATTGAGTTTCGCTCAGGACACCTATCATGAGGAGGTCAGGGAATTGTAAAGCTTGCCGTGGTTGTACCATCGTGTGTGTCACGCGGAAACATGGCACGTATCGTCTGGAAATGCATGACTGTTCACAGGATGCATAATTTTTACGATATAGTAAGCGTGCTCAGTTGGACGAGAAAGCAGACTTTAGACCTTTATTTTGTGCTTTAATGCAGATCGTTTTGGCATTTTTGAAGGTGCGATACAAATATATTTGAAGATGCGCTGGTCAATGTTTCCAAAACTTTCGAAGCATTTCATAGATGAAATTGTACGGTACAAGATCTTTTATATTTAACTAGGCATCATCATATTTCACATGATCACAATGACAGTACAATCATCACACTCAAATGACCCGTTTACAGTCGCCTCAGATAGATGAAGCCTGAAAAACACCAATCCCCTAGTCCTCTCAGACCATACCCATCGGTACAATCACCAAGGCTGTTTTTTTATGTCTTCTGTGAACAATGGCGTAGGAACTTCGTGGTTGAGCATAACATTGTCAGTTTATTTGTTTTTAGTGGAGCACGGATGGTTATCACTCTGCTTCTGTATCCTGCAAATATTGCTTTCATGAACATTGTCTTGTGATTGCTACAGAAAGCTGTTTTAAAAAAGTGTCCCTGCTGGCATAAGCGGATCCAGGCGTCATGGAGCACGTGCACCCTCCTCCCCTTCACCTTGATCGGACCCCGGTGCCCTCCGACATAATCTCGACGCCCCCGGAAACATCTTCAGTGCCCCCTGGAACGTCGGCGTGGTCTGGCGCCCGCTGGTAGGGGACGCCGTCCAAACGTGGTGTCTCCCTGGCCCGAAATGCGTTCCCTGACCGGGTGCCCCTCCCCCTTTCCCTGATCGGATATCTTGGATCCTCTTATGCCTGCTGGCTTGTGAAAGTAGGAATTAAAGCTGAACGTGGGGCTGTGAATGACTCGAAATTGATAACCTGTAATCTACAGCCCTGCGCCTGAAAGTGGAATGACTTCCAGTCCATGCAGTTCGGGGCTGGCCCAGTCATGAACCAGGGTGTCCAGCAGTTCACGGTGCAATAAAAAATCCTTTATGTAGTGTAAATCTGACATCATATGGTCGATACACTACTCAGAAGACCGACATTTACTTCAAGCCTACGTGGGCTTGCAGCTTCACGCGACTGTTGTCTGTATGCATTCAGCAGTGATCGGAGGAGGGACCTTACACTGCAGGTGGGCACGTCAGGCATCCTGGAGAAACGACGTTACGGTGGAACATCCCACTCACCTAACTGTCTTCCCGTGGATGTCTTCAATAGTATGTTACGCAAGAACGTCGCCACAGAATTTTACAGGGAATAGACCCCCGGACTGATTATGATCCGGGAAGCGGGATGGGAGGTGAATTTCGAGCATAATGGCTGTGTTTGAAAATCTCGATGTACTTCCCACACATGTATCTAAGTCTGTGCAGGTAATAGGGAGAAAACGCAAAAAAACCTGGGCCGGGCCCCGAAATATTTTAGGGGACACCCCTCTGATTCTCGATTTGGGGTATGAGTCTCCCGCCCCCCCTCACCCTGCTTTCGACGCCCGTGGGGTCACTTGGATGTATGTATCATCTGCATGGATGCCTTCAGCAGGAAACAACAGCAAACCGTTACATATACGTGTCCGTCGTCTCCATCGATGCCATGCTGGAGAAATGACTGGCCACGTGCATCTGTTCCCTGAGCTCCTCCGCCACAGTACAGAGTGAGCCGGCGCTGCCGCCGCCCTGGCGAATGTTCTGACCCGGCCTGCTGCACCCCAGCAGCTGGCGGAAGGCGGTGGCGAACTCGGCGTTCTTCCAGCCGTACACGATGGGGTTGATTGCAGACTTGGCGAAGTACAAGGAGACGAAGGCCTGCAAACCCAACACAGCCGTTCACTTCACAAGCACAAGTAAGGTGAGGCGTGGAACAGAAGGAAATAATGGTCAGGTCTTCCTTTCAAAGCCTGGGGGTCCTAAAGACGTTGTCACTGTACAGGTACTGGGGGGGAGCTGGGCCAGGTCTAACTGTTAGGGTTCAACGACGCACCAACTGCCAAAAATATACGGCGTCGCTAATTCTCACCCTGTTGGGAGGGCTTTGGGGGATCAGATCGACTTATGCAGAAGCTCGGCCGGGACTTGAACCTGGGACCGGTAGCTTAGGAGTCTGATGCTATCCACTACGTGTCACCCATCTCCCTGCCGGGCCAGGTCCCAAGTTCAGTGTGAACTGTATTTCAACCAGATTGTTAAAAAAGGGCCGCTGAATAAATTCAAATCGGAAGCAGGTGCGAAAGGCAACGGCAATTTAAAATAGGATTTTGACTTCCAAAAAGAAAACTCGTTCCTTGCAGTGGTCAGTGAAGGATTCATCCAGTTTTCATGCACTGGTTAGATTGACTGATGCTTGAATTGCAGTTTCTTGTAGCAAGTCTGGAATGGTGTGTACACCGACAAATGACCAGATGAATAGGCTGAACACTTTCCCTCTGAATGTTCAATAGGGCATGTTGAATAAGCTTGTGTGAGACTGCGAGCAGCATTGGCGGATCCAGGAGCAGCTTGGTGTGGGCCAAAACAGCGTTTTGGAGGGTTAAATCGAGAAAAAATCGCAAAAATATAGTATTTAAAAAACGGCCAAAATTTGGACATTTGGGGGAAAAGATAATATTTTAGGCTTTGGTGGGGTCCGCAGCCCTTTGGCCCCCTTGGATCCGCCAGTGGCGAGCAGTTCACATGATCGGAACTGTATTCGTGCAAGAAGCCACGTGCCTTTTTGAGGTCGGTCAGTACTGTCTTCTGCAAGTGGTAGTCGTCAGCATAGGCGTACCTCAAGCAGACGGCGATGGTGTATGGTAACATCACTGCAGTGTTGCAGCCCAGAATAAGTACCTTCCGATGCAGGGGCGGATTGTCAAGGCTGCACATCTCTATTGCAATGCTACTGGAACAGCCCAGAATAAGTACCTTTCGATGCAGGGGCGGCTTGTTAAGGCTGCACATCTCTACTGCAATGCTACTGGAACAGCGCAGAATTAGTAACTGCCGACTCTGGTACCGCTCTCAGTCGCAGAGGCGCATCAACACCTGTGGTCACTTCCAAACAGGAAATCCTCACATATGGTTCTATCACTTTAATGTATGTGCGACGATTTCAGTGTTCCTGTGACTGACCAAACGGTATCCAGGTCCCAGTGTGCTCTGAACTGAAGATGTGCTTATAGTATTAGTGCATATTAAGGAATATAGTGAGCACCCGCATCTTCGCTCAACCTCATTACAGACTAAGCCTTCGTACTCACCATCATCCAAGAGGTTTTTGTCTCGCTGCGGAGTTTGCTTTGCCGAGCTGCTCCCCCACCAATGTCTCCCAGGAGCCGATTCTGTCTCCAAGCTTCTCGGAAGATGGCCACGTAGAGGACAGTGGTGACGACCAGCGAGGCTGCCACGTGGGCCACCACCAGCAGCATGGCTGAGGTCGGCGTCAGAAGGTATACGAGGTCACACTCGGCTGTCTGACTGGACCATGTGTTCAGGTCGTCCACCAAGATGATTGAGTTAAGCAAAAGAGAGTAGACGTAAACAAACGCGATGATGGTGACGGCAGTGCGTCGAGATAGTAGAGCTGGGTAGCGAAGCGGCTGTGTCACTGCCAAGTACCTGTCGACGCTCACTGCAACAAGCAGCAGGATGGACATTGTACTTGTTGCGTTAGTGAAGAAATAACGCATGATGCAGGCGAACTCGCTGCAGCTGTACGAAACGTTGAAGTAGAATGATATATAGAAGGGGATGATCAGCGCTGCGAAGAAGTCGGCGACGGCAAGAGCGACCACGAAGGCGTTGGTCACGGTTCGCAGGACGGAAAACTGGGCAACCGCCATCACCACCAGGAGGTTGCCGATGATAGCGAGCAGGCAGACGACCAAGTCCACAACCACCAGGTACGGCGTCAGAGGAGTGAAGCCTCCCAGCGAACAGTTGGCGGAGATGTTGTACGGTGGCGGCGGCAGCAGTGGTAGGAAGAGCATGGTGATGGGTTAGAGTTCTGTTGGCGCCGCTTGCCGGCAAAGCGCAGTTTAATGGTGCTGTTGACTGTCAGACGGGATAGTGGTGATGGTTGTTAGGACGTTAACCTGTGATGTTTATTTTCTCAGCTAACTATTCGCTACAGTCTGTATTTTTCTCGACTGAGATGGAATCGTGTAATTGCTTCAAAATTAACTTTAGGTACATTGTCACGAAATGCCGCCTAAGTTTCGACGGTTTCCAATTGTAATTATTTTCCTGGTCGCTTCCATTCACTTGCCTCCCTTCCGCTAAAAATACTCTCATCCGTCACAGATAACGGATGCACCAAACTTTCTTCTCCTCATCCTTCCCATCGCACTAGACAGCAGTATCACTTCTCGCGCAACCCACTCCACACAAACCCCGCAGGTGAGTCAGTACCGCAGAAATCCCGTGTCGTGACTGGATTGACCCAGGAGCTCTCGTGCCGTCGCGTCGCCGCCGCTGTTTCGCGCCGCCGCCAACTGGTGCCTGTGCCCGCGTCGATAGCGACTATCGCGTGCGTCAATCACCTGGTCGCTCGCGCAAATACGGATACATCTGCGGTTGTCACAGTGCACTGATGGAGAGTGGCCCGGATCAACGGGAGAGTGGCCCGGATCCACGGGAGAGGGCTGGGATCCACGGGAGAGGGGCTGGGATCCACGGGAGAGGGGTCCAGATCTACGGGAGAGTGGCCCAAATCAACGGGAGAGTGGCCCAAATCAACGGGAGAGGGGCTGGGATCCACGGGAGAGGGGTCCAGATCTACGGGTGAGTGGCCCGAATCAACGGAAGAGGGGCCCGGATCCACGGGAGAGTGTCCCGGATCTATGGGAGGGTCTTCCGGATTGGCGGACGCATCTTTCATCCTGATACGCCAAACGGCTTGCACCACGCCCCGTTGCGTCAAATTTCTGAGTAATTGGGCTCTGAGCGGCACAATGCCATCACTTTCAGTTGGGTATGTGGAGCAGACGGTTAATCGCTTGTCTGGAAAAACTCGTGTTGGTAGAAGAGGTCCGAAACTGAGTGGTCCGAAATGCGTAAGTAGGGTAAGAGTACGCAGGAGATAAGAGTACGCAGCAGTTGTTTTGGTTACTTAGCAACCACTGAGATGGTGGATACCCTGGTATAAAAAAGCAAGGTCAGTGCCTAGGCTGCACAAAAATTCAACGTGCTCCTGTTTTTTCCGTGGGAGTACAGAGCAAAATAAGTTTCTGGGCACCAGTGACGGATCTAGCCGGTCGGTTTCCGAGGGGAAAACCAAAGTCGAAAAGTAATGCAAAAAAAGTCACGCAGAGAAAATCTGCGCTTCAATATTTCTTGCCGATAGAATTTTGGGTATTTGAGGCAAAAAGCAAAAAAAACGTCCCAGGGTGAAAAATATAGGCTCGAGATACTTTTTTCCTATCCAAGACCCAATATTTACACTGAACTTGACTGGTTCTGTTTGAAGTTGAGAGTTGCAGCAATAAAATCTTGCTTATAAACTAAAAAGTAGTCTGGAAGAAAGGAGGTCGATCGCTTTGGGCGGGCAAAAACATAGTTTTGCCCCGAGCTTTTCCGTTTGGGGGGCCAATGCCTTTTTGCCCCCCTCGATCCGCCACTGCTGGGCACCCTTGCTGTAATATTTCTTAACTAAGTAAACTTGTAGACCATACTTCTATTATTAAAAGTATTGTATTAAGATCTGTCATCAGTAAGAAAGCTGAGTTGCAGGACCGGAGCTCACGCTAAAACGCCTGCCAACATGTTTATGAAGACTTTCTTCCCAAGGGAGCATGTCCGGTAAGAGAACGCAGTAGACTAATGTGCAAGAGAACGCATGCTTAAGAGATAGGAAAATATAATTTTCGCTCAGGACAGAGTCCGTAATTCATATTTGAGAACCCAAACGTTGCAACATAGTTCTTGTATATTCAGAGTGATATAAAACCATACAACCGCCTAGTTTGGCGACAAAAAAACTTCGCGACATGAACTATACACCTAAAGCACAGCGGGGCATCAATGCGTAATCCATCCCCCTCTCTTGCGTACTCTTACCGACCCACTCCGGCAAGAGAACGCATGGAACTTTTATTTTTGATGGGCTGGTGGCGAGTTCCCTTTCAGAGACATCGAGTTGAAACATGGACCATACAAAGACAATTCTTCAAGCTAAACAACAATATAAAAATTTTAGCTGTTAGACATATAGGACAAAAGTGAAAGCCTTTAGAAGGTTAAGTGCGTACTCTTGCATGGACTTCCCCTACCTTTTTATGCCTGGTTTTGGTCATTCATTTTAGAAACTAATTACTCTGGCGTCAAAATCCGTGCTCAAATTGGTTCAGGCCAGCTGGTTTTAAACATACTGGGCCTGAACTGAGGAAGAAAGCGATAGCAATGGCTTGAGCCATGTATATATTTCAGTGTAGCGCTTGCAAATTCTCGAGTGGAAGAACCTCACGTCGCTAAATCTAGGTGCAAGAGGGCATTGGACCACTGGCGGATCCAAGTGGGGGGGGGCAAACGGGCCATGGCCTCCTCCAAAGCCTTAAATAGTATATTTTGGCCCCCAAAAGGAACACATTTTAGCCGTGTTTCTTTGAAAATATCGTTTCCGCGTTTTTTATCGATTTGCCCTCCCCCAACGTTTGTTGGACCCGCTCCAAAAATTTTCCTGGATCCGCTAATGCAGTGGGTCACATACAGGGGCGCAGTCAGGGAGCACAGGAACCTCGTGCCTCCTCGCTGTCGAAGTTCCCCTCGACCGCTGAGTGGTGTGCCTCCGTTGATCCTGGGCCCTCCGGCCCAGAGTGCCATCATCCGCCGAGCCTGCATGCAAATAGACCGCATGCGACAATTCAAACCCAGCTGTGGCAATTGTATTACCCTTTAATGTCATTTGAGGTGTCCAGTCGCATGACAAGGCTCTGGGGAGGAGTCGGAACTCTTGATCCGGGGCCAAGCAGGGCTCACTCGCCACCCATATTTGTGCGGGCAAAGCCAGTGGGCACAAGACCAGGAAATATACTTGCCTCCTAATCGGCATCCAGGTGCTCCTTGACCCCTGGTTAGTACGCCTCCGTTGTGAATTTCCCCTCGGGCGAAACTAACCGGCGTCAATAGAACCGTATGCACGGAGCGGTGGGACACATGCAGGACCGTAGATAAAAGGCACGTGAGGGCATGGTGCCCCATCGATGTTCCTTGACAAATGTCCCATAGCTACTGAAAGCTGTATCTCTGTTTTGTATGTTTCCCAGTGCCAAAAGTGCACATCGGCTGGTAAAACTTTTATCTCCGATGTGCGTATGCCCTCCAGCTGAAATGATACCTCTGCGCCACTGGATTTATCCGTTCAACCACTGTCAGTAGAGCCAATTCAATCGCGCATGTGTCCATGGACCGAATGCGTTTTCTCAGCTCATGCATTTCGTATATCCGTCTTACATGAGCTTAAGCACCGAAAAGGGCCTGTGCACGAGGCCCCAGTGGTGTCAGATGGGCGTTCCGAAATTTGATTCGGGGAATTTACACCTCACCCCAATTTTGGTCTCGGGGAGGGGGCGCAGAAATCTGGAGGGAGGGGTCAAGAATTGATCTTGGGATTGCCATCAGTCAGCATCGGGGCCACTCCCAAATGTTAGTCTCTGCAGGCTTTCCAAAAAGTTTGTCTCAGGCAGCCTCCAAGAGCGGTTCTCAGGGGCCACAAAAAGTTGGTCTCCTGGCCCCTGAGAGTTTGTTTCGGGCAGTGGCGGATCCAGGGTGGGGGCAAAAAACTATTTGCCCTCCAAAGGGAAAAGCTCCGGCCAAAACTGTCTCCCCCAAAGCGATGTCCCCCTCCCCAAAGCGGTCGACCTTTTTGCCCCGACTCCTTTTAAGTTTATATGTAAGATTTTTGTACTTCAAATCTCAGCTTCAAACATCACCAGTCACCTTCAGTGTGGACGTTGGGCCATGGATAGTAAAAACAAGTCCCAATATCTTACCCCGTAACGTTCTCTACCCCGTAACGTTTTTTTGCTCTTCGACTTGGGTACCCGAAACCCTACCGTCTAATTATATTGTAGCGGAATCTTTCACCGCGTGACTTTTGTTTTGCTTTCCGACTTTGGCTTATTTTGGCTTACCCCCTCCCCACCAAACCGACCGGTAAATCCGCCACTGGTTTCGGAGGCCCAAAGAGTTGGAACCCGGACTCATTAGACTCGGGGGTCACACAGAGCTGTTCTTACGGACCCCCAAAGGCTGGTCTCACCATTCCAGGAAAGGTTGAATCCGCCTCCCCGATCTCTCCATTTTGGCCAGCCGCGCCAGCACTGATATTGTCTGCTGACTTAAATACCTGTAATACAGGTATGTAGCTAGTCCATGTTGTTGGGAGTTTTCAGTCTTACCGTGGCCGGCCGGCCTCGGCCCACAATCCTGAATGACAGTGCATCTCTTTAAGTCTTGAAAATTGGAATATATTTTCACATGATTCACGAAGACGCTGTTGGCAGTCTCACCATTCCTTGGTCATAACTTCCCAGGATTGCAAACCGCGGGTCAATCACTACCTTCGTTTCAGTTCGGTCTGATTTGCTGGTATTTCCGTCGTTTGATACATTACGCACAAATTAATCGCTAAATTTCGTTAGGATTTCACTGCAGCGCAGGGCCTTCCACGACACTGAGAGCTTCGAGTGCAAATATTATGCAGAAAAATAAATTAGAGACAGCACTTGGCCAAGGCCACATTTCCAAAAGAAATATACTCGTATAGCGTGCGATGCGCTCTGGCTCCCGATGCTCCCCCTGCACAGGAAATGAACCTGCATGCATAAAACACTCCAGGACACACGCATTCATCCATAGACAAATTCGATGAGCATACATCGGTAGTGCAGAATGTTAAATTACATGATACACTGCGTTCTCGTTGACACAAAAGCCTGTTCACTCAATACACATCTATTTCTCTTCGATCGCTTGGTCAGTACCGCCAAACTTACAGCGCGACATGCGGCCTGAACTGCATTCTCACACTCATCCGCGCCCTTTTGCGAGCTCAACATCCCACCAAATTACACCAACAATGTGTGTGCACACTTAGTCATTACATCACAGAGCATTGGGAGCAGAACCGCCCGACTCGCACGCACCGCATTGTCGCACGCAGCACATCGTCTTACCGCACTGCGCTGCATTAACAACACAAAGGCGCTGAGCGTTCTGACGCTGTAATTTTAATCGTCTCAGTTCTCACGTTACACATGGCATGCACCGCACCTACCCGAGCTGCAGACTTAACATCACACAACCCGGATGAACATCTCCAGACATCGCATGACTTCCAATCGCCTTACGCCCTCCCTTGTTTCCGCCTCTGTCTGTCGACACTGAGCGGCTGATCTCTCCTCCTCTTCAGCACGCGTCTAACGGTGTCCCCGCTCGCCGGGGCTCCGTCCCGCCGCCTGCGTAGACCGCCCACCTGCGGTAATATTCGGGAGCTGCCCCAGCCCCGCCGCACGAGTTCCCGACCCGCGGCAGAGCGCGGGCGCGTGCCGTGAGCTGCGTGGTGCGCCGGAGGAGCGTCTCCCCACCCCTGGCGGCCATGGCCCGAACTACGGCGTCGCCCGCACCGGCACCTAGAAGAGAACGGAGAGCTGAGAGTTAGAGATGAAGCGGCACAGAGACAACGCCCAAGCGCGAGAGAAGAGACAAATGAACCTCTGCCTGAGTGTGTGTGTGTGTGCACTGGCGGACGCAGGAGCGCCGTTTGGGGGGGAGGGGCGCCTCGGGAAAATCGTAAAAACTTCGTGTTTTTTACGAAAATCGGCAAAAATACGTCATTTTGGGGGCCATGGCCCCTTGGCGAAGAGAGAGAGAGAGAGAGAGAGAGAGAGAGAGACGACAGCATGGGTGGGTGATTGGGAAGTGAATGGGGAGAGGGATAATTTGGCTTGTTAACTCATATGTACGACTTTATTTAAGTGCCGCCCCCCCCGACGTTTGTTCTAGATCCGCCCCGAGTTCCTCACTCGGAAGGTGAGATCCACTGTGCTGAATTTTTCCATCTCCTGCCCGTTTGATGCCCTGCGTCTGGGTGGGTGTGGCTGGCATACCACTGTCACGCTAACCACACGTCCAATGTCCAATCGCCAGAGAAGAGCGGCACCGCGGCGGCGGTGACTGAGCGCTCCGCACAACCGCGCGGCGGCCGCCAATCACGGCGCATTGGCGGCTGTGTACGACCGGCGCTGTCCGATGACGCCTGACCCGACGATCCGAGGGCGGGCATCAGACGGTGTAGGTGCCCGTTATGCGGCAGATGGACAGCGGACTGGCCGGGCTAACGGGCAGGCGAGGGAGGCTGAAACAGCCACGGTAACGAGACCAGCGCCAGCGCCTCAGGCGGACTCCAGAGGCAACTCGGTCAGCCATGCGCCGCGCGATCTCTATGGCTCGGACGCGTACTTCACATAAATGAGTCTGGCAAGACACGCAGTCAGGAGCGCCAGACTCTGAGTCAGTGTTCGGGTTTTCCTTGCAGTGTTCTACCGGAAACGTTCACGAAAACCTCTCACACAGTGTACGAACTTGAAGTCAAAATCTAGAAGACAACCCAGGGAGAAAGCTCAGCGGATCAAGTCCTTTCCAAATAAATTCGCCGGGGATCTATTAATCCCTGCAAGTCAAATTTCGTCATGGTTGCGATCGGTGTCTGCATGATATGTAGCCTGTCTCCTTCGTCAAGGGCTTCTGGTAGGGCTCTTTAGCACTTGACAGCAGCAAATCGCTGTGTGTCATCTGGAAAATGTTTCGGCGGAAATTGAATGAGCACAAGGCAACAGGCCACAGTCTGTGGATGACAATGGTTTGATCATAACAGTCGGGCCAATTTCACGGGACGTGTCCCACGCTGCACGCCCATTGTCTCTGTAACGAGACATACACGCGAGCTCGGGTCTCCGTGCCGTACTCGGCCCGTTACGCAACCGTGAGTGGAGGCCGTCAAATTGGCCGTGAGTGCGGGTCGCTCGTCACAGCGAGAAGGGGGCAGCCGTCACGCCGCCGCGCCAGTGTTGGGCAATAGAGAGTGTTCTGGCCGTGAACGGCCTGAGGCTGACCAGGGAACTGTCGGAGCCGCGATCTGAGAACGGCGCACGACCCGGAGTACAAGGACAGTGATGCGTCTCCGCGGATGGACTGTGTTAGCGGAGGTCGGCGTCCTAAAACCTGGCCGCTTTGGGAAGAAGGTAGCACGTACAGACTCAAAGCTGAAAGCTCACGGTGTGTCGCTAGGTTTGGGTTTCTTGTAGGTAACTAGATTTCCGTTTTTCGAGCCGAAGTCGGACTGGGTCAGATCTGGCTAACTGGGATGTAACGCCAACCAAAAAGTGGGACGCTTATCTCCTTCGCATAACAAGACTTGCGTTTAAAAATACCGCTTTTTTGTGTGCAGAAGTAACGGAGCAAGCTGTCGAAATCCATTTTTGGTATTGTTATCCTGGCTTTGTTGCGCTGAGAGTGGAGCACGTGTAAGACGCTGCCGGGAAGTGTGGAAAGGGATAATTATTGCCATGCTAGAAAAAAGACCTCAAGAACTAAAACAAGTGCCCGAAGACTTGATGTTTCCTTCCTGTGTTCTAGGAATTTTGACTCTAATAAAGCACACGTGCCAAACATTTCGCTGACTTGATTGAAAAAAGAAGCACTGTTGAAAACCTTTCGCCTTTTTCTTTGAGACACCAAGAGTTGTTCTTTGATTAACCCACTCCATTAATAATGTTCATCTTTCAGCTTTCAGTGTGTATAACCTTAAAACAGTGCGATGCTGTCATAGCGGTCTAGGGTATATGCATTGCTATCTAAAATCATTGAATTCCCACATCGCATCTTCCACTTAAGTTTTGTTACTAAGTTTAGAGGACTTCTCGTAGCTGCACCATCAGGCCCTCATGCTCCCTGATATATGCATTCGAGGTATCTGAAAATGAGTCGAACAGGAAATAGCCCGGCAAGCCGTCGTTAACGAAGGACAAAGAGAAGTATTTATCCGGATCGTCTGACGTTATCTGAATGGAGCGGCGCGGAACAGGCAAAGGCGATCAAAAGCCGATTAACATTCATTTGAGGAGCAAAAAGCATCTCCGTTCCAGCAACTGCAAATTATTAAATTCCTGAGCACAATCGCCCGGGATGCGCTGGGACAAAGATTATGAAATATTTATGCATCTTAGAATTCTTGGGATATTTTTTATATATTATACTAATTATTTCACTCTCCACATATCGATTGAAAGTAAAGCTATCATGCTCTGATTATGAGATGATACCCATTCCAACAGTTGCCCGATTTGAAAGATACAGTGAAAGTCCGTCCTCTTTTTTAGAGAGTCTGACATTTATTAGCTCTCTAGCTGTTACACCCTCTGTGTATGCAGATACGCACACATTATGCTCATACGGAATATGAGATGCCGGGTCAAGAAGCTCTATAAACTGAGCACATATCAACGGACGCGGACCAGGAAGTTGGTTATCTTAAAATTGTGGTAACAAAATATGATACCTTCATGGGGTATAGACTGAGCTTTTAGTCACCTTTTAAGTGCCCAAAATCCATAGTTTGACGTTTTGTTTCTCTCAGCTCACTCTTTGCGGGACAATAACGCTTTATGAGTGTGATTTTAAGCCGCTTCTCTCACGCCTCTCCGCGCCTTTCCCCGGCGAGTTTAGCGGCCGCCGGCGGCTGCTTACGGATAAGTTGGACCAGGGCGGTGCCGGTGGGGCTAGATTTCGCCCCCAACACACTGTATAACTCTGCAAAAGGTGACCCTAGGACAAAATAATTTCATTTTATAATTCCGTTTGTCCTAGGTGACCTTAGGACAAACGAAATTTTAAACATTGGGTTTCACGGTATGGCCTATCACCTGACTATCTCAGTTCAATCCCATTATGGAGGGGCCACATTCCCTTCTCTAGAAAAAGACGCGCGGTAGGCGGAGGCGGCGGCTGCCGCTGCTGCGTGTTTTGACGCGTGTGCACTAAAGCGTTTTGATAACGCAGAGCCCGGTTTGACCGGTCGTTTGGTTCCCTCACTTATGTCCGTTAAGAGGCCCGAGCAATGGCCATGCGCCAGAAAGCACGCAACGCAATTCGTCAGTTTCGCAGACTGGAGAAAATTATGGTAAAAGTTGAACCGTGCCGTGTTTTGCGTTACGGTTTCTGATTCCAGCGACTTGCGCAATCGCCGTAGTTTGGACTCCTTACGCGGCATAATCATGATCAATTCTGCAGACTCGCGGAACACCGTCACTGGCGTTTGGCGCGAGTCCCAGGGGGCCGTCACGGTCGCAGGTCTGCCGCGCTCCCACGACGGAGAGTGGCCGGTAACCAGCTCCTCCAATTGCCAAACCGTGGGAGCTTCTGACCGCGCTGTGGCAACAGCTCTGACTAACTCGCTTCCGGCCGACGTTTCGGCAGGGTCCAAACCCGACGCGGCACCGTTTTCCAGCGTTTGGTCGGCTCTGGGTGCCGCCGGCGCCGCTGGAGGTGCCCTTGGACGGAGCGGGCCGAGCGGCAGGCTTTCCAGCCAGGCAGAGTTCCGGCGGCCCCCTCTGGTGCGTGGCGGTTTCACGGCTGACAGAGCCACGGCCCGTACCGACGCCCGGGAGCCACGGCTACTGAACAGCGTCTGGGCGGCGACAGAGACTGGCGACAGCCCGGGATGCTCAGAGTCCCGGCTCACAGCGTGGTGTTTGAAAGGGAACAACTGTGATCGATAACCAGTTTTTTTCGTTAGGGATTCAAATGCATACGTGTCACTAACAGCAAAAAGTGAGGGACCAGTTATTTTTAAATCTGCTGCTACCAAGAAATTGTCCCGTCTAGAAGCAGAATTTCATCGGATTTGGGCTCATAGTCCGCACTCTGGCTGGTTTCAAAACCTTCCGCTTTTTCCCAATTTAACTGAAATCACAACTTTTTGGAGGAGAAGTGGGGGCGTGATCCCCCGCCCCTTCCGACGCGTATGTTTCGATGGATGTTGATTCCATGAGCAAGATTTGGATGTGAAAGACTGGCATCCGTACCGTGCGAAATCCGAGCACGCAACGCGTTATCTCCTAGACAGCTAACCTCCATCTAAAACGCCATATGGGAGCATTCCTGCGGGGTCACTCTCCGCGGTAATTGAGTTTGGTTTCCGGTGAGAAACCGTTCACGGCTCGTGAGAGTCCGCTTCTCACGGGTAACAGAACCTCACGGGTTCTCACGACGGGCAGGGCCGGCCGCCGGAACAAAGCAGGAGACTGGCGGCTCCCCGAAGCCGCCGTTTCTCCGGATGAGTGGTTCTTAGCGCATACTCGTGAGAGCTGGAGAGGCGAGAGCGAAAGTTCCCTCAGCAAAGACGGCGACTGGGCAGAAGTGCGGTCACTACACAACGCCAGTCTGGGAAGTGATCGGCGGCGGCCCCGAGCCAGATCCCGGCGGCAGCTGACTCAGCCAAACACCGTATCTAGGTTATCGTGATTGTATCGAGGTCTGCACGGCTGCACTTACTGAGAGGGGAAGGGGGACGACTGGAGACAGGCCAGGAGCAAGCAGCCTTGGTGTGCAAACGGACCCTTCACGACAGAGAGGCGCAAGGTCACAGAACGGTACCCTGTCAGAGCGGCTGTTACCTGCTGCGGCGGGTGGCGGTACGGGGTACCGCCGGTACAGTGGCGCCAGTTTCCCCAACCGGCGCGGCGCTCTCCCTCGTGGTGTCTCATTGGTCGCAGGGTGATCAGATTAGTTGAAGGCAAGAATGGAACGATGGAGTCGCTGATCTGGCAAATTTGAAGTCTCTGCGGTCTGACTGAGCTCAAACGATCCCACTCATTACCAGGGAGATAGATGGTACAGCCCGTAATTGTCCATGCCTCATGCGTTCATGTTTCGGAAGGTTTGTGTTGTAACAGGCTGCAACCATGCGAGTTGTCTACGGCGAGACACAACCTCAATAGCTTTCCGATACACACGCACGATGTTTTTCTTCAACTAAGGCATGACCTATCAATCACATGCAGCTTTTCCTCGAACATGGTGTGGTGTGGCTGAGAAGTGGGGCACTGGAGACTGGTCCTGGCCCGGGCGATACCTATATAAATACCCGTGCCAATCCTCCCACCTGGACTGTCGTGCCACCGACTCTCTGGGCAACTGTCTGGCGTTGTCACGTCTAAACGTTACCTTGCCCAACAACAGGTCAAACTTGGTGCTGCGCCTCATGTCGCGAAAGACATAACGATGATTGACAGAATCGGCTGACAGTTTCACAACCCATGGGAACAGCCGCGATGGGTTTCGATCGTAACGCTTTTTTGTATATTTTGTTAACGTATTACGTCGTCTGCAAAGGGTTTTTTTAATCGAATCTCCCGAATTATCACTAAAACGAGAGCCTCATCACAAAAAGAGTCACACAGTTTAAGCTATTGATAACCTTGAACATGGGATCGTGCCAGGTACGGAAGCACAGTTACCATGTATGGGTATTGAGCTGACTTTTACCTCTGCAGCTTCTGCAACGCCTTAACCTTGAAATCGCTCTCGAGCCGAGGACTAGTGCGGCGCTAATGCCGTGACTTCAAGCAATGACTCATTTTATTATTATGATTCAGAGAAGCTTCCAGTAAATAGTCATGGATGAGACACGCTGTGAACAACAGATCATCATTGTTGAATTTGTTTGACGACAAAATCACGTAAAACGTCAACAGGTGTGATTCGGGGAGAAAACTTTTCTTTTAGGCGGACACAGACTTCCGTTTGAATGAAAAGATGAAAAGCCTCCGTTCGTTTTGTTGTGCAATTCCAGGCACGCCACTTCTTCCTTGTCTGTCGGCGTCGCGATTGTCTTTCGTCGCACAATGGATTGTGGCGAAAACGCACCATATGGTAGACATCAAGGCAGAAGCTGAATACAAGAACGGCGCACTGTTCGGTGAATGGTGAGCCCCACAGTGTTTGTGGTGGCTCTTACCAACAGTGCAAAACCCCGGCAATGGAGACAGAGAGAAGCGACACGCCCTTCCATCGGAGGCCTGAAGAGTGATGTGAATATCAGAATACTATGTTGATTCATGGCTTAGCCATACAAAACTACCCTTTAACTTAGATCCTAATATAGAAATACCAGTCAATATTTGCGATGCGAGACACATAAGGCAATTCTATTGCGAAAGGGGATAATTGATAATTTAGCATTCACGGTTTTATCATGCCTCAAACCTTACTGCTTTAAACGCCACACTACAAATATTTTGCTTACACTTGTTTAGTTTGGAAAAAAATACTTGGGTCTCTGTTTCATCATTAACAATGAATGATGTTTCTAATGCTTATCTAACAGGCGAAATATAGTTTTCACTCATTTTTTTGCATTACGATCATCACTCCTTCATAAGATAAAGGACCTGAAATTCTTTCGAACCGCTCCCTTTATCTTTCAATATGACAGTCCAAGGAATCTTTGTTAGCTTAAACAACGGGTGCATTATTGCTACCACACAGGCGGTTTCATTATTCTATCTTGTCTTTAAAAATTCAAAAAATCCCAGGTCGCAACAAGTCGACACATGTGTCATCAAACAAGTTCACCCCAGCTTATATGTAAACAAATGTATTTGCGATTTAAACGAATACAATTCATTTATCATAAACAAGGATAAACATACCGGTCTACACTTAACATCGGCCTTATTGTCGTGGTGGTAGAAGAATGCGAGTGTCATCTGCCAGGCAGTTATCGCTAATGTACCACGCCGTGACTGGCTGTGACGGGAGGATCAGGACAAATACAGTTCCTGTGTTTTAATCTACATAGCTACAGGGACGGGTCCAAGCGGAGGCAGGGGATCAAAAGACTTGTTTGCAAGATTGTTTGCTCTAGTCGGGAATCCAAGGTCTGATTCACGCGGTATCATGGCGTGCCGTTTCGCCACATCGGGCGCCGGTACTGCTTGGGGAAGGAAGATCTGAGATATCAATATTTTCCTGAGCTGGACTGGGTCCTAGCAGCGCTGTAGGGGTGCACAGACCTGAGACGGGTCCAAGCCTTACTTATGCACTTTACTTTTATTGTTTACGGAAATCTCCCAACAAGCCCACTTTGCCCAATTATAGAGATTGCTGCTGTTGGTGTTTAACGAATCTTTCCACCGAGCCACAGGGGACGAGGAAAGCGGTCTCCCATTGTGGGGATTGAAGCCGCCGTAATTTGCACTGTCCCAGCCTGGATGCAGGCAATGAACTCACTAGGCCATCTGGTCATTGCCTGGGTCATACCTGAGCCACACACTGCCATACACTGCGTCATACCTGCTTGAGCTGTGTGCTGGCCTGCTAATTTTACGTTTAGCATGTATACCTAGAAGTCTGATTTTCCTGGGTGCTGACCTTACTGACCTGGACTGGTCCGACCCTGTGACTGTCTACTGACCTGGACTGGTTCGGCCCTGTGACTGTGTACTGACCGGACTGGGTCCGGCCCTGTGACTATCTACTGACCTGGACTGGGTCCTGTCCTGTGACTGTCTACTGACCTTGACTGAGTCCCGTCCTGCGACTGTGTACTGACTTGGAATGGTCCGGCCCTGTGACTGTCTACTGACCTGGACTGGGTCCTGTCCTGTGACTGTCTACTGACCTTGACTGAGTCCCGTCCTGTGACTGTGTACTGACCTGGACTGGTCCCGTCCTGTGACTGTCTACTGACCTGGACTGGGTCCTGTCCTGTGACTGTGTACTGACCTGGACTGGGTCCTGTCCTGTGACTGTGTACTGACCTGGCCTGGGTCCTGCCCTGTGACTGTCTACTGACCTGGACTGGGTTCTGTCCTGTGACTGTGTACTGACCTGGACTGGGTCCTGCCCTGTGACTGTCTACTGACCTGGACTGGGTCCTGTCGTGTGACTGTGTACTGACCAGGAGTCCGGTCCTGTGACTGTGTACTGACCTGGACTGGTTCGGCCCTGTGACTGTGTTCTGACCTGGACTGGTTCGGCCCTGTGACTGTGTACTGACCTGGACTGGGTCCTGTCCTGGACTGCTGTGTACTGGGTCCGCCCCGGTGACTGAGTACTGTCCTGGACTGGTCCGGCCCTGTGACTATGTACTGACCTGGCCTGGGTCCTGCCCTGTGACTGTGTACTGACCTGGACCGGTTCGGCCCTGTGACTGTGTACTGACCTGGACTGGTTCGGCCCTGTGACTGTGTACTGACCTGGACTGGGTCCTGTCCTGCGCCAGTTCCGTTACTGGATGCGGCGCCGATGCGCCGGCTCGGCCTCCTGCTGACGTAGGCTCCCGCCGGCGCGTGCTCGGCGCAGAACATGGCGCCCTCGGCCACGCGCAGTTCGTCTCTGTCCAGCGGCTGGTCGCAGCTGCCGCAGCGCACGCAGGCCACGTGGTAGACACTGGCGGTGGTGCGGACGCCGTCCTGAGGTACACCATGTCCCCGCAGCGCTCGCAGAGCGGGTACCAGCTGTGGGAGTCAGCGTTGGCCCGCTCGGTGAAGAGGCTGTCGGCCCCCGGTCGGTGCAGGGAGGGCCGGTTGGAGTCGCGGTGGTTGGACGCTGGAGCGGCCCGGTATCTGCCCCGCCGGTCCACCGTCCAGTTGTCGATACTGACCCCGGAGGGGCGCTCGTCGCTCTCCTCCGGGACTATTTCCCTGGACTTCGTCTGAGTGCGAGGCCGGCTCCTCAAACTTGGAGCCGAGGTCGTCCCAGCTGGCGGGGTACCCGCGGACGGTACCGCCCAGGACTGTGTAGAGGTCGGCCTTCCTCAGCCCACTCATGTCTCCGCTATCCAGCAGCGCTTGTTTAAAGGCCAGAAACGATTCCGGCAGTGCCGCACGGTTCTGCAGCTCCTCCAAGAGCTTCAGGTTCTGCTGCGTGAGACGCGAGCTCTCGCCGTCGCCGACACTAACGGTGACGACAGGGCTGGAGTCACTCCCGCCCTCCCGTCCGTCGTCGCTGCCGCCCCCCACCGACTCGCCGAAGTAGAAGTGACGGTCCACGGTAGTAGCGTCGGAGATCTTCCGACTGTGGTCCTCCGGAGGCTTTGTTGTGCCGTCGGCGGTGTAACCAGGGTCGTTGGCGGCGTCGCCGTCGTCGTCGCAGCCAACCGGCGGAACGATGCGCTCGTGAGCGACAAATATGTACTCGTCCTCGCGTTCCCGTTGCTCTTTTGCCGGGATGTAGACGTACCCGGAGTCCTGGAAGTGGTCAGCAGCCGCCGTCAGCCCCGCCCCGCGCACTGTTGGAGCCGCCGCGACCGTCAGTACTTCCTCCCCCTGCGCCGCTGCCGTCGTCTCTGTTGCGTCTGCCGTGCCCGCCGACACAGTGACGGCAAGCTCCTCCTCCTCTGTACCGTCAGTGACGTCGCTGACGGTGACGTCAGACCGTGTGACGTCAGCGTCCTCGCCGCCGTCAGTGGTGACGTCACTGGTGCTCTCCTTTCTGCCGGTGCCGTCGCTCTCCGATCCCTCCAGGCCGGAGTCGTGCGCGTCACTGCCGGCCGCCCAGCCGCCGGCCGCCGGCACCGCCGTGCTCGGATGACGTCATCGCGAATGACGTAACCGGTCTCGTTGAACAGCTGATTCTGGTACTGTTCGGCCAGCGAGAGCTTGTACCTGGCGTTAGTGACCGGCGGTGTACTGTCTGGCAGTCTGGGCGGCAGGTCCCGGCCGCCGTCCACCCCGTCCACCGTTCTCTCCCGGCCCCCGCTCCAGTCACTGCTGCCGTCGCCACCGACGGACGACGCAGCGACGCTCGCGTCGAACTCGACGTCTGTCGAGGTGGCGGCGTCGCTCGTCGTCGAGGAGAGCCGTAGCAGAGGGGCGCCGCCCACTTTGGGGGAGGGTAGATAGCGCACGGTCTTGACCTCTTGTCTCAGGTGCCGGTCGCGGTGGTGTACCAGCTGCGTGCGCCGCTTGGCCCGCTGCGGTCGCCGCGGCGGCGGTGGTGACGCCGTGACGTCGCTACCGTCCACCTGCAGCGTGACCCGGCCGTTGGTGAAGGTCACCGTGCTGGAGTCGGTGAGGTCAAGGCAGCTGCTGCGCGGTGAAGCGGTGAGAGCCGCCGTCTCGGACGACAGCGCCGGCAGGTTGGCGTACAGACTCTCCGGCCCGCCGGAAATCCGCACCACCGTCACGTTCGACATCTGGAGACAACGAAACTCAATTAATCTAACCACATTTACACTTGAAATAAGATTCGCCTTTAAATTGATAAAGTTTCGTTCTTTGTATAACGCATTGGCACTTCTTCAGAATGTTGACATTCCTTCACGGGCCGATCTTCAGTTGCAGTGAGACCATGTTCGCCGCGGACTCTAAACCATGCGAAGGCTGAATCGCAGAGTAGATCAGGAAAAATCAAACCCTCCCCAAGGTTTTTATATCTCGGGGGGATGGGGGTGGGCTATCAGGCCCCCCTCCAGACCCCTCTCCAGTGCAGGAGTTAAAAGGCGCCCACAATTCCGAGCCAATGGTGGACACGGGGGGTGGTGGGGGCTAGAGGGCTCAAGTCCCCGCTCCCAGAAATGTTGGAGTGCCAATGGTAAATGCATAGCCGGAGGCTGTTTCGAGACAATGGCGGGGAGAGATTGCACCTCCTTGGCCCCCTCCGAAAGGAAGTCCTCGATCCGCCACTGTTTCCAGCCCTTTTTTACTTCCAACTGTGTATCTGACGAATACTCTCAAGATACAACAGGAGCTTCTTTTGACCTGTATAGAGTGCTACATGCCGAGGCAAGAGAGGTGTTCTGTCAGTTTGTAGTTTATTTCCTATTTAACACGCGCATTGACGGGGTCTGAGCCACCTTCGCATTGACGGGGGTGGGGTACCCGCCCCCTAAGATCTCGAGAACCACGGTAGGTAGCGAAAAACGGTAAACGGCGTTGGGCTGCCCATCCACTTCTCCATCGAAAACATTTGTACCATTTTTTTGTCAGGTCACATTTAAGGTCACGAGAGGTCAAAACATGCCCGTCATAGGGATAACATGTAAATTCAGTTTTTCGGCCATTACTTCTGGACAAGTAAAGACAGAGCAAAACAACTTGAACTATATGAATCCTCTTAGCAAGCCGAATCGAATGATATATAATTTGACCTTGCTAGGTCAAATCAAGGATTTGACCTGACCTGAGGTCAGGTCAGGGTCAAATTATATAAAATGCATATCATTAGAACTGCAAAGCCCAAGCGAGTCTAATGCAGCTAAAATAAATGCTCTATCACCATCCGTTACTGAGTTATTCCGTAAAAACCATTTTCCCATGTATTTCCAATGGAGAGGTCATGCCTCGTACCTGACCTTAGGTCATGGATATCAAAAATACCGGAACATATGTTAGAGAACTCGGTGGGGCCATTATGTGATATGAGTTTCAATCGGATAAGTTCACCCTCCTCCGACTTATGCTATCTTAAACATTTTTTGAGGTCAGGTCACTTGACCTGTACTGGTGACCTGACCTGAGATGACCTAACCTTAAAATTTTCACAGAAGTTGTAAAAATGATGAGGGAAAAGGTATACCAAGTACGGCGGCGCTACGCGCCGCCGTTTTCTACTGTCTCCGAAAAACCCGAGGGGGCGGGTACCCGCCCCCGTCAATGCGCGTGTTCATGTATTCAGGCGTCAATCGGTCTTGCCTGAAAGTTTTTCGCATCCATCACGAATTAGAAAATTTACAATACATAAAGTGACCCTTCGCTTCTCCCTTATGGTGCAGCACCTGAGAAGACAAGTGAAATATACCTACTGATCACATTTGTCAAATTATTGTTCTGGCAGCGTTAGTAAAAAAGGCAAAGACATCCCCAAAATGGATGTTACTGGTCTCCAATGGCGTCCATCTTAGTCTCCCGCCTGTGTCTTGGATGTCGCCTGGACTTAAATCCAGCCGTACGCTAACTGCCAAACGAGACACCCAGTTTAATTTATTTTCGAGCCGTGATGAGGCGCCTCCTGTCTCCTGGTTCAGTTAGGCCTCCTTGGCATTCTCAGAAAGACTCGAAGCCAATTATATGCCCTTTCTTTTTAGGTTGGACCACGCCTATCATTTTGATGGCCTTCTACGGTAGCTCTTCAGCTCTGTGACCGGGATAAAAGCAGTCTTGAGTGTATCTCGCGACAACTCGAGGGGATCTAGGGCCTCCTAAGCAAATTCCCGTGAGGGATTGCATTTAACCCTCGCCTTGGTGGGGAGTGTTTGAAAACACCTCAGGGTTCTTCCGGTAGCACGAAAAACGGCGGCGTAAAGCGCCGCCGTACTTTGCACACCTTCTCCTTGATAAATTCCGAAACTTTTTTTCAGAATTTTAAGGTTGGGTCATCTCAGGTCAGGTCAACAGTGCAGGTCAAGTGACCTTACCTCCAAAAATGTTGAAGGTCGCATTAGTAACAAATGGGTGAATCTATCGGCTTGACACTTATGCCACATAATGGGCCCACCAAGTGCTACAAAATATATGCCGGGATTTTTCAGATCGATGACCCAGGGTCAGGTACGGACCATGACCTCTTCGTTGAAAATGCATGGGGAAAACAGGAATTGGGCTATATTTGTGTAGGTTACAGCTGAGAATACCTTCGTATTCTCCAAATCGTGGTATCCTGGGCCCTTTCCAGGTCCATGTTGAACTTTTTGAACTATTGCCTCTGAGAGGTCACCTGGGGCTACTTAAGCAGTTTTCAAACTTGGGTCAATAACTTTGGAAGAAATGATGATACAGCTTTTATTTTGATACCATTACGTTTGGATTGCTATTCCGAGAGTCGATCGATATGCATATTGACTAGCTAGGTTAGAAAGTGACCTTGATTTGACCTGACGTCAGGTCATTGCGTTTTGACCTACAGTCATATATAGTATAGTCATATTATACGTCATTCGATTCACCGTGACGAGAGAAAGCGAAAGGTGTCTAGCAAATGGTTCTAACTCAACTCTGTCAGACGCTAGAGCCCAAAAACTCTACTCTAACATGCCAACCTACTTTGGCCTTTCATGACTCCAATATTGACCTGAGTCAAAAGTGACTGGTGCATTTCTTCAAGAATTTGCATGAGCTATCCACCAGCGTTCACGTTTTTTATTCCGCATAGGATCCGAGTTCGATGGGGATGTTCACCCCACTAGGTCTTCACCCCACCCAGAGGCCCACCGGGGTGAGTGTTAACACGCGCCCCGCTGGTCCCTTGCATGACGCGCCCAGCTGGGGCGTTTTTCGCCCCTCCGTATCTCGTTCCCCACGAAAGCTAAAGGAAAATTACGGGCAGTGTTGGAAAGCTCTTGACAAGACGAAGAGAATTTATAAGGATAATTTTTATGTCAGGTCAATATTGAGGTCAGCATAGGTCAAAGAATGCTCCATAGGCTTACAACAGAGCAGTGTACGTTTCCCTCTCTAGATCTGCCCTCAGGGGAGCTAGAAGCAAATCTTATGCATCAATTGGATTACTCCCATCACGGCGAATCAAATGATGTATAATATAAACTTGCTAGGTCAAATAGTCAAAATTACCTGACCTCGACCTAGGTCAGGGGTCACAGAAATGACCTGGTATGGTCATGTTGCATATCAATCGACTCCCCGTGACAATATAAACACAATGCAAGCAAAATGGGAGCTTTATCTCAATTCAGTGAGAAGATATTGGCAAAACAATCACTCTCTGCTTCCGTGACCTGATATGACCTTTGAGAGGTCAGATGCTCAAAAACTGAACTTTATGGTCAATATCGTGGTAATAATAGATAGCTCGAGGATTTTTCAGCCCCTTTATCTATCGAGTATTTCCTGAAAACAAGTCCATTCTACTTTTCACCATAGACTTCCATAATGGGGTGACCAAAAAATTGACCCCACCTTAGGTCACCAATATCAAGGAATTCTGAGATGGCAGATTTGTAGACCCTAATGACATTATCATATTGTGGAAGTTTCAAACTGATCGGTTTGCTAATGTTCCCTGGGCGCTGCTTCAAACTCGGAATTTTAGGTTTTGGAGGTCCGGATCACTTGACCCTTGAATAGCTCCTTGACCTGACATGACCTTAACTCAAGAAATTTGGGTGAATGTTTAAAATTTATCAGGGATAAGGTACCGTAAGTTTCGTTGTTCTGCGTCTCTTCGTTTTTTAGCTATCTGGGAAAAACCAGGAGGGGGCGAAGTACTCGCCCCCAGCGGGGCGCGTGTTTATCAATACCTTTGCAAGGGCAGTGCTCTAGCATCTTGAGTTTATTATTCCAAATCCATTGAGGAACGGAAACGTTGGTTTTATTTTAAGGTCGAACAGTCACATTGCTTATTTTTTCTAATCATCTTATCTTTGAATATTGGTGGGGGAGGGGAGCGCTTAGTCGAGTTTGAAATACGTGATATAGGGCTTATATTCAAATTTGCTTTAAACCGTCTCTCTTTTATTGGCTTTTCAACTTTCAACTTAATTTCTCGCCATGGCAAACGGTGTAGAGGATGGGGAAAAAACTTTTTATTCGAAAACTAAGAGTGTAAACACGCGCAGGGGGGGTATTTTGGTTAGGTGCTTGTACAGTGTGGTATGTCAATAACAATGAAAAAACAGGAGTTAATCAAACGAGTTCAGTATGTGAATATAATAAACCGAAAAAATTGCAGGCGCTGGGTGTTCGAGTTCGATGTATTTTTCGACATTGGGGTACATGTTGGAAGATATCAAGAACTTGTTATAACGTGTTTATTGTTATATTGACACATTAATTGGCAGTATAATACACACAGTTCACGTTAGATAAAAGTATAGCCGACATTTAATGCGTATGCGAACAGGGAAGCTTAAAATGTCAAGAGGAAATGATTATTTTAGGCGGAGAGATAAATCATTCTGACCGTGTGAACAAGGAGGATCCCAGGGGCGGACATGAGATACTTCTCTAGAATTCTGGGGGTTTTGAAGGAGTTTCCATTTCTTGGTTCTAACAGTTTTGGCAGCAAAATTTAACATGTAATTCCAATGGGACTGTTTTGCAGGGGTTTGGGGCACGGGCCAGTGGGAAAATGGAAGTGGTGCTTAAGGGTAGGGGAGAGTGGGGAGAACTGGGACGCAGGAGAAGTGGGACAAGTCAATTTACGTAGATGCACGAGAGAGCCAAAAAGTAGTATTTTACCGCTGATCCCAGCACTATACGTTGTCGCTAATATGCCCATCACTAGGGTACCAACTTCCTTTTCCTGGTGTATGAGTGAAGGCGGGAGGTGAATTCCGCCCTAAAAGTTAATATTTTTACGTTTTCTTGAGTGGATTTTTTCTGCCAAATTTGTAAACTAAAGAGTAGGCTCTGTGTGTTTAATTACATCAGTGTTGTCTTCTCTATCGAGCTATGCGTTCGTTTAGTAATAAAACAGCTTTCCATTCTACTGCAGCATTAAAATTTTCACAAAATGGCGAGGTGGGAGAACTGGGACAAGTTGTCCCACTTCTCCCCATACTGTCCCACTTCTCCCTGTCACTGTTCCGATCCTCTCTCATTAGCTCAATGCTATGTTATCCGATCGAAATTAGGGCTAGTCTGATTAATAGTCTCATTACTATTGATAATTAACTTATTATTTTTAGACTTGTTAGTCTGACAAGTCTAATAATTAACGACCACCTGTAACTGTTCTGTATCGGTAGGCTGCCCAATTTTTATGTATTTTGGCGGTGTATTGTTGTTGTGCATTTGTCAGTGTGTTGCGTGTAATTTGATGCCTGAAACACCCAATTATATTTGGTAGGAATCTAATATATGAATGAATGAATGGAAAATATCAAATTGAGTGTCGTGACTACATCCAAAGAGAATCACTTAACCCTCGCCCCACCGGGGCCATCGATGGCCCCTAAGGTCTTTTCAGGATGGCCGAAAAATTAAGCGGTGCAGCGACGCGCTTGGGGTGTCTATCTCTCACCGCATCATTTTACACCTTTCCTGAAGAATTTTTCCTGGGTCACACTAGGTCAGGTCATCGGGCGAGGTCAAACGAGGCATTGGCGGATCCAGGTAAAGTTTTAGAGGGGGCCAAAACATCGTTTTTGGGGGCCAAATCGAAAAAATCGCAAAAAGCATAGGATTTAAAACGGCCAAAAGTTAAGGTCGTTTTGGGGAGTCAAAAGAATCTATTTCGGGCTTTGGGGGATTTGGCCTTTGAGGCCAAATCCCCCAAAACATTCCATCCTTTTGGGCCTTCGGGCTTTGGGCAAAGCATATGGAATTTGGCCTCTGGACAGGAACCTCTTCTCAGAGGCCGACTTCCTACCGTCGGCGGATGTCACTGACCGTCCTGAACCAAACCCAGCCAGCACACAAGCAGAGTGGAGGATGTGGCTGGCCCCTCCGGTGATGACGCCGTTCAGGCAGTGGCTGGCTCCTCCAGTGATGGACGCCGTTCAGGTTGCGGCTGGCCCCTCCGGTGATGACGCCGTTCAGGCTGTGGCTGCTGCTTTCGGTGATGACGCCGTTCAGGCTGTGGCTGGTCCTTCCAGTGATGACGCCGTTCAGGCGCTGTGGCTGGCCCCTCCGGTGACGACGCCGTTCAGGCTGTGGCTGGCCCCTCCGGTGACGATGCCGTTCAGGCTGAGCCGGCAGCCCCTCAGGTGACGACGCCGTTCAGGCTGATGCTGGCCCCTCAGGTGACAGCGCCAGTTCAGGCTGTGGCTGGCCCCTCCGGTGATGACGCCGTTCAGGCTGTGGCGGGCAGTAGCTGGTGCGTTGCACCGGAGCAGCAGAGGAAATACCCGAAGGCACCTCTGTGCAAAGACAACAGAAAACGCAAAGACTAAAGCACGTTAAGCTGACTCATCTCACGGTGAAACGTCTGAAAGCCGCTTTGGAAGAAAAAGGACCGTCAAGAAAACAGGAGGTAGAAAAGTTGCTCTGAAGTTGGAGTTAGGTGCAAGTGAAATCGTGTTGTCTCAAGGGTGCTTTATCCAGCTCTGTCGTAAAGTGCATTATGTGTACGATGCGATATGACATGTTGGCCGAAGACTGGATCCAATGTGTGGCATGCAGAGGATGGGCATGTTTCCCGTGCACAGATGTGAACCCACGGACAAATCACGTACCAATGTGACCTGTGCCGTTAAGTCACATTGGGTGGGAACTCCTGTGAATCTCTATCCGGGTGTTTGCACACTTTGCACAGCCTAGATAAATACTTTTTGCAAGATAATCTTGAATCGTCTTGAAAACACATTTGTTTGTAGGATATTTTGCAATACACGAGTCATGTAATCGACATATTTTTGTTTTCTTTTGGTGCAGAAAATTCAGGTCCCTTCCGAAAAGGTAAAAAACTTAACAAGTTTAAATACGACATACGACTCGTGAAATTATATATGTGCTATGTCCGTTCCTGTATCCTACATGGAAGTCTGGAAAAGAGCATATTTTACACAACTAATTTTCAACGCCTGTTTAATATTTAATTCATCCATGTTGTAGGCTACTATCCGGTGGCTCGCATTTAAAATTAAAAGGTTTGAACCAATATAGCCTCCCAATACCCTGCATGATACAGTAAGACATTTGAAAAATATACCTATTACAGGTTTTGAATACAAAACTTTCGATACATCTGAAAGGAATCACGCAAATACTTATCATAATAACACTTAAATTTTATTTTTTGGAAGCTGTTAACTCTCCCCCATGCATTCCACTTCTCAGCACCCCTTGTCCCAGTTCTCCCGAATGCTGTCCCAATTTATCACCAACCATAGGCTTCTACAAAATCACAATTTGACAGAATTATATTCATTTTACACATTAAAGACTCCCCAATATTGATAAAGAAATGCTTCGTCTATCATCTAATGGATAGTTAGTATACCAGGAGCGAATGAGCTGGTTACATACAAATTTTCAAACTTTTCATTCGTTTTATGTCCCAGTTCTCCCCACTCTCCCCTATCTTTTTATTTTTGGTATGTAAAATTGGTCAGGCTATCTTCTGTGTACAGTTTTTAGTCTCTAAAAGCCTTTTATAACAAGGAAAATCCACAATGAACTTCATACTAATTCCTTCAGAATTCTGTGTCAAACGTTTCCAGTACCCAATCAAAATGCTGCGTCCTACATTATGCTAGCAAAATCAAAATTCTCTTGCGGCTTCCTTCAAAAACACTGCCATATCCTCAACGTGCTGCCAAATCAGGCAGTCAGCTGGCTATCATGTCTGAACCGTATCTATAGGAACCGTGGGAGGATCCGAAAGGCAAATCACAGGGTGCACGAGGCATTTAACTGAGCAGGTATGTATATATTAATGACCCGCAAAATCACCGTATTCCTTCAGCTGCGCCACTCCTCGATCACAACTTTCGATGCTGTCGCCACCCGGCCTCCAGGTAGCCAGAAGCCACTGTGCACGGCGGTCTAACTGTGATTGTCCGATTTTTTATTGTTAGGCCTAAGCCTTGGTATGTGTGCTGCAGTATTTCACTTTAATGTGCGGGTGATGTTGCGCTCCTAATTATATATTTTGTATTATCCTTAGCTATCAACAGTGGTGTACCGTTACGAGGTCAAGACAAT
>JAOTON010001410.1:12500-149292 GCA_034440635.1 Lepas anatifera | reverse complement strand
CATGATGCTCTCATTTCACAAGCAGGCACTCGTCAGCGCTGAGAGCTTGTTCGTGGATTAGACAGGACACGGTGTAGTCAAAGTGCGTAAGACTGATTGCTCGCGGGGCGTAAAGGAAGCAAGCTGAGCCTTTTTATTTATTATTGTGGTAGTAACAGACATAAGCGTCGCCACCGGCAAAAAGTGAGGGGGCCAGGTAACCTTTAACCTGATGCTGACAGCAAAACTTTCCACGTTAGTGTACTAAACAACTTTAGAATGTGGGCTTTCACAAGCTGCCTCTCTCCCGCAGCGGCTGGTTATACAAATTTTCGGTTTACTCCCATTTTGACTAAGATCATAGAAATTGTTGTTAAAAAAGTGGGTGAGGGGAGATTGATGATCCCAAACAAATGTTCTGGTTATGTGGATAAAATCATTTTGTGTTTGTTTGCTATTTTGGTGAAAATGATATAATTGCCCCTCTTTGTGCCCTTTGTCACCAACTCGGTTTGACCCTTTTCCTGTTGAAAAAACTGTCAGCCCTGGGCAGCATCTATAATCTCTAGACACGAAATAGCACAAAAATTGAGAAACATTTAACACTATCGCGTCTAAGCTTTATTAAACCCCCTCAAAATAGGTCTTGCTCCCCCTGAAGACACCATAATGGCCAAGCACCAGAAATGCCCCCCCACTGACTTTTCCTTTAAAAGATGCCCTGGCCTAAGGAGCACCCTGTGAAAAATGAGAATATGTTTTTTAATCATGAATTTAAAAAGAAGGGGTCACAAGGTCACGAGGTCAAAACCTGACCTGATTTCATAGCTTTATTTTTATATGAACTGTTGTATCTTGTATCCAGCGATATCCATTCAAACTAATTTAGATCAGCCACTTTTAAGATAGAAAAATTATTCCTGCTTCAATGTTTGTGTTAGCCCCGAAACTTTCATGGCCTCTATCTAGCGACCTCGTTGACCTGTGGACCTAAAAATGGTTCTGACATAATTATAATTTCGAGAACCAAACAGGAACTAATATTGTTGGTCATAATTGGTCACGGACCAATATTTATGTACCGTGAGTGTTGGTTTATCCAGGAACATTCAGGGAAGGGAATGTTCCCCTCCCCGGTCAACACTTGGCGCCCATGGAATGACCGCAGTATTGCCCTAAAAGGTCGATAATGCCCCCTGAAGTGTCGCTTCCACCCATTCCCCAGGATTCGAATTTTGGCGCCCCCGCGATATGTTTTGCTGCCGCCCAAAAGTGGCACACCCCCATATGTCGTGGTCCAGGTCGAAAATGCGCTGAATATAAACTTTCATCCGCCTATGCAATGAAAATAAACTTAGCTATTAAGTTCTATGATTTTTGTAACATCACCAATAGCGTCTGAGCTCGAAACCTTTAAAACGCAATATCATCAATTCGGCTTATAAAATCAACGGAAAAATTTTGGAGAACGTTTCTTTCATAAAAGATTTGGGAATAATTCTTGACTAAAAGCTTACCTTTTCCGACCATATCAACTCGATGGTTTCCAAAGCAAACAGATCACTCGGTTTATTAATCAGAATCTTCCAGACGGCCTCCGCTAGATGTAAGCTCAATTAGAAGGCCGCCGTGGCGGCTTTTAATGCTATTTTCCGGTCAGTATTAGAGTATTGTTCATTGGTTGGGGCTGGAGCCGCAAAATGCCATCTGGACCGTGTAGAAAAAATCCAGCACAAGTTTTTGCTGTGGCTTGCGAACCATGTTGACCCACCCAGCCCACCATTAGATTACGAGGAATTGACGAGGTTTTGTGGATGTTCGTACTTTACTGGCAAGGCGTGTACAACATGACATCTTATTCACAAGCAAGGTTTTTCAAGGTCTCACCGCATCATCTCATCTTTTGGAATGTTTCTCGCTTCATGTACCATTAGGGTCGTTAAAAAACTCTTTTTACTCTTCAGACTCGAACCCACTTTTTTACCATTATATATTCAATTATGATTTCAATGAGCCATATTCCAAGCATCTACAACAGGAAAGGTCGCCTCAAAACGGTTAAACATTTCATGTTTCCAGCGCGATTGGTCTCCCGGCGTTGCAGTCTCCCCTTGTTTAATTGGCATGAAAGGGGTGCATAACCTACCAGTAAAGACAGCGTGACATGTGCGTGCGTGTAAGAGCGGTAGATGGGATTTAACATGCAGGCATTTACTCGTCAGATGTATTTGCAGCGCAATACAAGCACACGTTATTCCACAAAAGACCTGAAATTAAATGATGCAGCACCCTTGCACTCTAAATCCCGACAGAACAGTAATGCCTTCCGGAGGCGAACCTTTGTCTGCCAACATTCTTTGGAGAACGTCGTTGGGGCAGGTGCTTCTCCTATTCTCCTGCGAACTATTTAAGAGCTCTGATACTGCTAGAAGAAGACCCTGCTGCATATTTTTTACCCTTTTGATGGCTCACGAAATCTTTCACTAGCTTCACACAATGCTGTGGGATCGTTCACGACAGTAAGTTCTGGAATACCCTGAAACAGGGGAAGCTATAGCAGTCACCAGCTTCTCAACGGAGCCATTTCATGTTAGAATCTTTCAGATTTAGGCGCTCGAATACCAACCAGCTTTCAGGAATGAAAAATCGGCAGAGGCTTGGTACCGAGCCGAGCTCTTCATAGCCTCTGTCGGAAACTTTAGCCTACCCAACTAAAAGGTGGATGGTTTTGCTGTTTAGGCCAGACGCTGTGTCACTGCCTTTTTACCTCCAGCATTGTGATTATTATTTGCGAGGCAGATTATAACTTTCTGGTCACAGATAACAGATGCGTTTGCACATTGACTTCAGCGCCTCTACACAATACCGGAGCATTTTTATTGGAAGACCTATCATGGAACGTTCCTGGATCATCAGGCCCGACTAGTGCTTTGGTTCTGGAAAACATGCCAGCTCTGTTTTCCTTGAGAAGATAATCACGAATTGCACAAGCTGGTTTACGTGTGGCTGCCAGGAGAGGTAGTCTCCAACAAATGGCTGTTTAGAAGACCCGGAGCCCACCAGCGAGCCATATTCATGGAATATAGGACATTTATGGCACAAAGTGAGTGCTATTACTGAGTCAGATTCTGTTCATCCTTCCAGAAGATACTTAAAGACTGAATAGTATAATTTTTGGGGTTAGACAACGCATCAACTGTTCAGGTCATATGGCATCAGAGGCAAGAGGGAGAGAATTAACCTGGGCTAGAGCAGGGCGCCAGATTCTGCCTCTGCGTGGGCTCGAACCCACGACACCCAGCACATAATTAATGCCATTGGCCGAGCCGGGCGGGAGCGCTAACCGATTGAGCCACTCAGACCCCGAAAGAGTTAGCGGCTTTCCTTGTAAGTGGTTCTAAACCATGTATTTGGGTTCCTCCGTCGCGGATAGTCAGCTTTATAGCCTTGTATGAGCCTCAAAGCTATACATAAAATGCAGTGTAGTGCTTTCATTAAGTTAATATAGAAATCGCCCTGAATGTGCTGAAGTCAATTTTCCATCAGTTGTGGTATCTGTGCACAGAAATTTATATTCTGTCCCGCTGGTGAGAACACCCATCTTGGAGGTAAGGAGCCAGTCGCACAACAATTGGCCAAAACAGCAAACAATTCACATTTGACTAGCGTAAGCTTAAGATAGAGGAGGCCGATAGAGGCTATAAAGAGCTCGGTGAATGCTCGGTACTAATCCTCAGCCAGTTTGTCACTCGTGACAGCTGGCCATGGTATTCGAGAGCCTTAATCTGAAAGATTCTAACATGAAATGGCTCCGTTGAGAAGCTGGTGGCTGGTATAGCCCAGTTTCAAGGTATTCCAGAACTTACTGTCGTGAACGGTCGCACAGAACGTGGTGTAAAGCTGGTGGAAGATTTCGTAAGCCATCCAAAGGGTAAAAATATGCAGCAGGGTCTTCTTCTAGCAGTATCAGAGCTCTTAAATAGTTCGCAGGAGAATAGGGAGAAGCACCTGCCCCAACGACCTTCACCAACGAATGTTGCCAGAGAAAGGTTCGCTTCCGGAAGGCATTCCTGTGCTGTCGGGATTTAGAGTACTAGGGTGCTGAACAAATTAATTTCAGGTCTTTTGTGGAATAACATGTATTTGTATTGCGCTGCAAATACAGCTGACAAGTAAATTCCTGCATGTTAAATCTCATCTACCGCTCTTATACGCACGCACATGCCACGCTGTCTTTACTGGTAGGTTATGCACCCTTTCATCACAATTCAACAGGGGGAGACTGCAACGCCGGGCGGCCAATCGCGCCTAAAACATGAAATCTTTAACCGTTTTGAGGTGATGTTTCCCGTTGTCGTAGAAGCTTGGAATGTGGCTCATTGAAATCAAAATTGAATATATGATGGGAAAAAATGGGTTCGAGTATGAAAAGTAAAAAAAAATGTTTTTTTTAACCGACCCTAATGTACCATCTATAACTTTCAGGAATGCTAGTGCAACTTTCTTAGATGTGCCTTTTGGTCGAGTGAACACGGTACAATCGTGTGTGTTTGTGCGGGCTCCTCGTGTTGTAAACAATTGTTTAGCTTTCTCACCAACTTGTGATATTTTTACGGATCCTATTGGACGACTTAAGAAGTGTATCGCCTCTTTTACGACACCTAAAGCAGCTATTATAGGTCAGTGCCCAGGTCGATTGTCTGCGCTTGTTGTGTTTTGAAATGTTTTTTTAGCGCGTTTTAGGAGCAGACTGTTAGTAATTATGCGTTTTATCCTCCATTGACTTCACCTATAATTGGGTATGTGCCTGTTGGTGATTAATACATACACAGATACATACCATGCACACAACGAAAGTATGAGCTCCGTCTCAGCAAGCATGAGTTTGCACTCAATTCATACTTTGTCGAAGAAGCGAATCGCTATGTGAGCAGGTAAGAGAGCTCGCGGTTACGCGCTGCCTCGCAGCGTTTCCACCCCTCTCGCGTCACGAACCGGCGGAGGCGCGCTGTCGGGGCCAGCGCCTCCCCTCCGCGCTCGACCGCGCCTCGGGCGTTTGGGCGGGGACGGACCCGACCTTTTGTAAGGCCGCATTCCATTAGCGTTAGCCAAGGCCCGTGTTTGCGAGGCAGTCAGTGGCAAGTAGAAACTGGTTGAGGTGGAACTGTGGTGAGGAGCCCGTGAATTTGAAAATATGTTCTGCCGGTTGCATAGCTAAAACCTGTCCGAGGCCGAAATTGGATTATTGACAGTGTAAGGTAGGACTTAAGACAACATATAGTGCAGACATGACACGAGAAGTTGCCACCCTCGTCAAACATCGAGCTCTTCTGGTGCACGGCACCTCTGGTGTGAGTGAGTACCTATTCGAGTGTCATTCAAATAAATCATCCAGTGTTCCTTGATTTGACTGGTTGATTTTATTACAGAATTTGTGTTTGCTTGCAGTGGATTTGAACAGTGCGAAATGTGCATTTGAAAACTATGCATTGTGTTTATTAGGCCGTCGTAACCCCCCCTCCCCTCCTTATCCCTCTATAACTGCAAATGGGGCCAAACCTTAACACGCCATTCGAAAGTATCCCAGGGGTGTAATAATCTCTCTCCTCTCTCTCTCTCCCTCTCTCTCTCTCCTCTCTCTCTCTCTCTCCGAGCACTCCAATCCTAATTTGAGCACCCCAATCCTGTTTTGAGCACCCCCAATATACGTGTCACCCCCCGACTGAGCATTGCTGCCTTGATTCATGCCGCCCCTTTTACAACGGTGGCGCTGATTCATGCCGCCCCCGGAGCATTTCACCTTCTTTCACGTCACCTTTACAGCATTTTCACGTCACCTTTACACTGATTTTTACCGCCTATAGTACATAGCTATTGTCTCCCGGCTCATCACTGCCGCCCTCAACTTATGAACATGGGTGGAAATCCCGGGGGGTTGGGGGTTCAGGACCCCCTGGTTCTTGGGTCTCCCATTGGCTTTGTATAGGGCTTGCATTGCCGTCCCAGCGCTAACCCACCCAGGACCCCCCCTGGATCGAGAAGAGATCCCCAGCCATGCTTATGACCTTTGTTTTGTTTCCTGTCGCCGGGGCCAATCACTGTCGCGCCCAGCTTATCACCTCCACCCTATGGTTTGTGCCGTCCCTAGTCTGTAACTATCGCCCCCGGCTCATCACTGCCGTCCTCGACTTATTACTTTGTCCTGATTCGTGTCGCTCCTGACTCATCACTTCCGCCTTGATTCTTGCCACCCCTGTGTGTTAGGGAAAGAAGGGTGTTTGCGCACAAATACAGGACATGTACAGGTACGATGAAGTTGTGATATTCATTCATGTTTACAGAAAAAACACACGTTACTTGTAAAGCTCTCGGTGAGTTTTCCCATAGTTTTTGGGTTCCGTTTCACTTTCCATGCACTCTGCCATTCCGAAGGTAAAATTTAACCCCCAGAAAACTGATATGCTTCAATCGTGGATGAATTTGCAACTCGAACTGGATTCATTTAAGACCTTTATGCAGCTTTAGGATCACGCCTAAAAAGAAAAAAAGGCTTGGCAAAGCTGTAGAATAGCTGCCCACCATGCAATTAAAATGTTCTCTGTGCGGTAAACGGCCCAAAAATGATTCATAGCAGATTTGGCGCAACGAAGAGTGCCGCTCCCGCAGCTCTGCCATCCCTATGGGTTGCCGCCTCCCACGGGCTGAGCACCCCTAAATATATTGGAAAATCACAGTCCTGAGAGTTACTGCGTCTGTTAGAAGCCACCACGCTGGTACGAATACTAAAGCACAGTTATATCACATACACTCGGGGCTTTCCAGAACCACTTGGTAGTGCTTGTATGTACGTGTCAAATTTAATACGGTGATTCGTAACTTTGCGAACAATCAGAAAAATTCTACACTTCATTTCACTGAATACCCGCCCCAGTGGGCCTCCTAGCCACCTTCGCCCTGGTGGGGGTTCAAACATGCCCCTCGAACTAGGCTCATATGCGGAATAGCGAAAAAACGCGACGCTGTTGGGTAGCTCATACAAATTAATGAAGAAACTACATCGGTCACTTTTTGGCTCAGGTCAATATTGAGGCTATGACAGGTGAAAAAGGTGGAATTTTGAGCCGAGTTTTTCGGCTCTAGCGTCTGACAGAGTTGAGCTGGAACCATTTTTAGGCACCATTCGCTTCCTCGTGTCATGGAGAATCGAATGATGTACAATATGACTCTGCTAGGACAAAACACATAAATGACGCGACCTCACGTCAGGTCATGGTTAATTTCCATTTTAACATAGTCAATATGCATATTAATCGACTCGCAATAGCAATCCAAATGCAATGGTATCAAAATATAAGCTGTATCATCATTTCCTGCAAATTTATTGACCCAAGCCTGAAAACTGCTTAAATAGCTCCAGGTGATCCCTCAGAGGTTACAAGTTCAAAATTGCAGCATGAACCTGGAAAGGGGCCCAGGATACTACGATTTGGAGAATGCGAAGGTATTCTCAGCTGTATCTACACAAATACAGCAATTTCCAGTTTTCCCACGTATTTCCAATGGAGATATCATGATCCGTACCTGACCCTAAGTCATCGATATGAAAAGTCCCGGAGTATATGTTGTAGAACTCGGTGGGCCTATTATGTGGTAAAAGTATCAATTCGATATATTCACCCATTTCTTACTTATGCCACCTTAAAAAAATTTGGAGGTGAGGTCACTTGACCTGCACTGGTGACCTGACCTGAGCTTATCCAACCTTAAAATTTTTGGGAAAGTTGCGGCATTGATCAAGGATAAGGTGCGCCAAGTACGGTGGCGCTTCGCACCGCCGTTTATTTCATCCCGCCGGAGAAACCCAAGGGGATGTTTAAGCACCCCCACGGGGGCGATGGTTAAGACCAATGATTGCAACTCCCATAGCATGAATGTAAAGTCATTTGAACTGATAATTATGAATTAAAACAACGTATTATTCTAGTTTACTGAAAATTAACCCCACTGAAGCGGTTGTATAGGGATGCCTTAATA
Organism: Lepas anatifera; assembly: GCA_034440635.1. Classification (NCBI taxonomy): domain Eukaryota; kingdom Metazoa; phylum Arthropoda; class Thecostraca; family Lepadidae; genus Lepas; species Lepas anatifera. Next base: position 141,279 of record JAOTON010001410.1, on the reverse strand, counting down.
AAAAAGTTGTGTTGCTTTACCACAGTTGCTCTCATGCAGTTTCCGGTGGACATGGCAGCCCTAAACCAAGTGCTAACAGTATGATTGTCGGGAAATTGTGACCGAGATGGTGGTAGGGCTGAGCGCCTGGGGTGCAGAAGTACGCTTATTTTGAGGTGTTCATTTTTACATACGCAAACAAAGGTAAACATCCATAATCCATAATATTTATTTCATGGTTCAGAAAAAATACACAAAGGCTGCTACGAGGAACGCAAAAGCGCCGAAGCGCTTAAATCTAGGCGTCCCACGCAAACACAGTCATGGTGCCATCTCAGCGCCGCCAGAGGCCACCGCACCGCCGCGACACTCGCCATCGAAAGTACGGCTCACTACACCACATCGAGCACTGACTATAAATGATTAATTGAATGTCTATGGTTAAATAACGAACCTCTTTGTGCCATGAACAAATTGAAAAACTGCGTGAGCTACTGCCCTGTCGTCACCTGGAGGGAGATTTCTACCATGGATTAATATGTCAATCTTGTTTTTACGGTGCATGTTTCTGAAAGAATAATTTAATATTGTAGATATGCTGTTTTCCATAAGAGTTCTTTGAGGATCAAAACGGGGACATTGCAGAAAATAATGTTCTGTATTTTCATTTTGATATCCGCACAAGCAGGAGGGGGGAGTCCGAATTTTGAATTTGGTAGGCGTGAGCATTTAGTTTCGAAATCCCAAGTCTTAATTGTGTTAAGCAAGAGTCCTGAACTTTGGATCCTAATGAATAATATAACAGTGGTTGGTTAACTTTGAAGTGATCTCTTAGGTGTTTCAAGAAGACCCTAGGAGAGTTGATTTCTTTCATTCGATTCGGGAGCTTGTTAAATGATTTGATTGCGCTTGGTAGGAATGAGTGGCTAAAGTTTACCGTTCGAAAAGGAATCTCCGTTCTTTGACGCGATGTACTAAATATTCTGTTTACTGTGTTGTCCCTAGTGTTTGGTAATATTGCGCTTATGTAAGTGGGAGTGTTGTCTGAGTAAAGTTGATGAAAAATTTAATTTTATGCAATTATCTTCTAGATTTCAAAGAATTCAAGCCCAAATCCTGCATCAGCTTCCCGGTAGGCGTTCTGGAGGGAGTGGATGTTATTAGTCGTGCTGATCTGTTTTGTAGTCTCTCGGGTCTCTGGCTGTCATGTAAAGTCAATAGTCCGTCATAAATAATGTCTGCGTAGTCAAAGTAGGGCATTACGTAGGTAAGGTAAATCTGTTGTAGGGTTGACTGGGACAAGTAGGGGGCAACTGGGTACAGTGGGCCAAGCGTCATATTGACTTTTTTAACTATATCGTTAACATGTTCATGAAATCTCAAATCATTGGAAAATGTCATTCCCAGATGCTTGTTTTTAGCGGCGACCGGAATGACTAGACTGTCAAAAAATAGTTTTGGAATGTTTTTTTGTCTCCGGTAGGAAAATGTTTGTTGTATTGTTTTTGAGCCGTTAAACGTGATAAGCCAATCCTGACCGTATTGTTGAATTATTTTTAGGTCGTTTTGGAGAGATTCTTGCCTAATGTGAAGATTTTCCATGTTGTGGCTGCCAAAAAGACAGGTGTCGTCTGCAAGAAACATCATTTGATTGTTGTTTTTCCTGATAAGCCATTTAAGTATAATACGCGAGCAGGGGGCCCAGCACAGAACCCTGTGGACATCCGCCGTTTAAAGATGGCAGTGAGGATTTAGAATCATTAATGAATACACACTGTTTTCGATCAGTCAGAGAGGAACGTAACCATGGTAAAAGATCAGTCAGTCAAAATTCTCGTTCACATTTGAATAATAGTCCCTTGTGCCAAATTTTCTCAAAATAGCGTGATATGTCTAAATACAGTATTGTTTGGTCTTGTCCTTTGTCCAACGTGTCGTACCAGGTGTGGGTAAAGGTAAAATAGTTAAAGGTGTGTGCTGTGTCCTGGTCTGTACCCGCTCTGTCTTTCCGTCAAAAGGTCATGCTGTGTTAAATGGCCGTAGATTTTCTTGAAAATTATTTTTTCAAAAACTTTCGATAAAGAGCAAAGCAAACTAATTGGTCTATAATTGGCTGCATCGGCTAAACATGCTAAAACCCTGTTGTGGGAATTTTGGTATTGAATGCGTTTCAAATGGAAATTTCACCAGCATGTTTACTGTCCAAGTGCATGGTAAAATGATTAAATTTTATGTATTTGTAGTCCTTTCCCGCAATGATAACTATTTTTTGAAAATTATTTCATAGAATTTCAAACTATATAATGAGTTGACTTATTTAGCTTAACTGACAGTTTCGGTTATTAACCATGATCACAGTGAGGTGTAACGAGTAATCATACGACATACAGTGGCCGATTTTGTATTTTAATTCTCATTCGTTTCGATACAGCGTGTATCGGTCGACATGTCTTTGGCTGAATTCAGCATTCCCCAGAATGATTGATGGGTGTTAATCTCGGGTTTTTCATCCCATATTTCCAAGGAATCGGATAATTTCTCCCATATGTCATTAAATGTATTTCTTGATGCTGATGTTTTCTGGTTTGGGATGAGTGTTGTGGTGATGTGTTTTCCAATATTTGCCGCAGGCGGTCTTTTCTTTCTCATATCTTGCGTCGGCAAGGTGCTCATTCCTCATTACACCGATTGAGACCGCCTGCGGTATTCCAAGACCGCCTGCGGCAAATATTGGAACATACACCACCACAACACTCATACCAAACCAGAAAACACCAGCATCAAGAAATACAATTAATGGCATATGTTGTCAGCGGTACAATGCTTGCAGAACCAGTCATTGATGACTCCCGAAGAGTGACATAGTCCCGTCATACCCGCCTTGCAGGAAGTGCAAGCGCGCCGGCCAGCAGAGCATGTGGGTGGTTTGAGTGCAGAACGAACCAGCTTTTGCTTGACGGTATTCGGATTCGTCCAGGCAGCCCGTACACCCAGGCCGCTCTTCTTCAGGTTACTGTTGATGGTGTACGTCTGTCAGCCATATATGAAAGGCAGTTGTATTCTTTTAAAGCTTGTTTTTTCACGATGTGCTCCTGGTTATGGTGCTGCTTTTGTTGGGGTTCGGTTCCTTGGTCTAAAAGACGACAAGTACAGCACTAACCTTCATGCAAAACCGACGTCATCAGGAGTCCCTTTTCACTTTACTTCAGCCCAGCCGATGCAAACAAAAAAGGCAGTGCTGACCTAACAGTTCTAACGTGCGACCCGCCTTTCAAGTGACGACAAAAGCAAAAACACGCAGTATTCAAAGACTAACCACGATCTTCAAAAGTAATGGATACCAATGTTCGATGATAACAGAGCTATTAGCAGCTCTGCTATCAACCGCAACCAGACACAACAGCAAGACCAAGGCCAAGAAAACATCATGAAAAAACAGCGTAAGAAGAATACGACTGCTTTTCATAGATGACAGCCTGACGCACACCATCAACAGCATCCTGAAGAATGGCTGCCTGGACGAATCCAAATACTGTCAAGCGAGAGCTAGTTTGTTCTGCACTCAAACCAGCCAAATGTCCTGCTGGCCGGCGCGATTCCAATACCTGCAAGGCGGGTCAGACAGGACTATGTCACTCTTCCGGAGTCATCTATAAAATATGCTCCAACCTTTGTACTGCTGACAACCTATACGTGGGAGAGGCGGGGAGAGAGCTCAGAATTCGGTATTATGAGCACCTTGCCGACGCAAGATATGAGAGTTAAGAGACCGCCTGGGGCAAACATTGAAAGTACACCACCACAGCACTAATCCCAAGCCAAAAAACATCGGCATGAAGATCCTGAGAAATCAAATACATGACGTCCGGAAGTGAAAGATCTACGAGTCCTTGGAAATACGGGATAAAAAAATCGGGATTAACATTCAACAATAATCCTGGTGAATGCTGAATTCAACCAAGGACATGCCGACCGCAAGACGCTCTGTAACGAAACGAATGACACGAGAAGTAGCAAAAATAAAAATCGTATTCTGTATGTCGTGTGATTACTCGTTGTTGCATGCCACTGTGATAATGGTTTATCAACGAAACTGTCAGGTCAAGTAAATAAGTGGACTCATTCAATGATTTGTAATTCTAGAAATGATAAAAAATCTTTACCATTGAGACAAAGAGCCATAAGTAGGTACAAACAATTTAAAATCAATGTCGCAACTGCAGGAATCCTTCCGCCATATTTCCACTTTAGTATTTCCTAATGCAGCTATTCACGTTGCCTGCATATTTCTATCAAGTTGTGAGGTACAGAGAGAAAATAAAAATAGTTTGAATATATGCAGACCTGTTATATCTAACATACTATAATGATATTCTGATGGGAGCGGTAATTGCGATTAAAAAAGATATGATGCTCATGCTTAGACAGTCAATAAATTTTAATTTCAGCTGCTGCTTTAGGACACGTGCAGCTATTAAAAATACATTTTGGCGCATCAGTACCCCGTGAAGAGTTCTAATACATACTTATAGATACGTATCAAAATACCTTATGACCGCAGGAGCTTGTGGACCTTCATGACAAGACTGTTTAAAACAGTGGAGGAGGTAGCCGGAACACATCAAGAGAATCTCCGCCTCTCAAAGCATCGCCATCAACAGGATAGCACGCAACGCAGAAGGCAGGCCATCTGTTCCCCGTGAGCAACGACCGGGTGTTGCAGGATTCCTGGTTTCCGGCAAGCACTATGAAGGAGTTCCGCCTGCCTGGTGAGCGCCTCTCCACCGACGGCACCTTCATGTCATCATTGGTAAGTTTGTGAAGACATTTCCAGCTGCGATCCTAATGGTTAGTCTGTTTAATGGTCGGGTTTTATCCGCAGTTAGCATTTTTCTCTTGTTCGATTTTTCATTGTTTTATCAGATTGCTTTGTTTTTGTTGGTTGTGCCTGCATAGCTACTCTGCAGAGTGTTTCAGAATGAATGTTCTTAAGTGATACACTGGAAAAAATGAACACAAGGAGGATGTGTTTTCCGTTGAGCAGTTTTATGAAGTATATACTCAACACAGGTTTGAGTTGTAAATTTAATGGAACTACAACACGGCTGTGCTCTTCAAGAATGGTACCAAATTAAAATACCGGTCAGATGTGTAAAGTCTCAACCAACATAGCAATATGGTGTCAGATATCTGAATTCTGTTTGTTGATGGTGCACATGTATATTTTGAAAATTGGACAAGCTTGCTTAGCCATTGGTATTGAACTTAAGTTTGAAAGTAAATATCACCTGGTAAAATGGTAATGACAACTTTTTTTACCCTAAAACTGACACAAAATTGCCGTTTTATCTTCTGACATCTTCACTGGAAACAAGTGTGAGACGGAAATACTGACACACGCGGGGAGTTTAAACGTGTTGCATTGACACTCCTACGTACTTCTTTCCAAAGTTTAATGCTAGGATATGTGTAAGAGATGTGTGCTACACAACATGAATGTTCATCAAATAATGCGTAAGTAAAGTAAAGTAAAGTGCAGCAAGATATTTTGAATTTTTTCGACTATGTCACACATTATTGTTATCGTTACCATTATTGTCTCGCATTACCGTCTCTGGCTATCAGTGTCACCCCCGGCTCATCACTGTCACTGCCGGTTTATCACTTTTACGTTGATTCGGGCCGCTCCTGGCTCAGGACTACCGCACCTGTCTTGAAGTTTAAAGTTTTATTCGAAAGAGATCCACATACATGACAGGGCTTTTCACTCATCTATGAATATTGCAGGAGACACATTGACTTTGAAACGTTGCATTTGGTGAGCCCAATTTTTTATTGAGTTTAAATTTTTTCTAACAAAATGCACAGATACAGGGTGAGGTAGCAAGGGGCGTGCCCCAGAGGCATTAAAAAACCATGTCTTAACCCTCGCCCCACCGGGGGCCATCGATGGCCCCCTAAGGTTTTTTCGAGATAGCAGAAAAACGACGAAACGCAGCACCGCGTTTGAGGGCTCTATCTCTCACCGCATCATTTTCCCACCATCCCTTAAAATTTTTCTTCGGGTCACTAAAGGTCAGGTCACCAGGCGAGGTCAACCAAGGTCACCTCACTTCAACTTTGAAGCTCTATAAAAGCTACATTTCTTAGTCGATCAATTTGAAACTTGCTACACTTCATGACCCTTCCAGGGTCTACAAGGTGTATATCCGGGATTTTTCGATTTGGTGACCTGAGGTCAGGTCAAGAGGCGACCTCTCCCATTGACAAACCATGGGGAAAAGCTGTCTTATGATCTAAAAGCCGCAAAAATGATTGCAGATACTCAGACTGCTCAGAACAGCGTTTTCGGACACCCTTTCACGGATTCCATGCGTCATATTTGCTCTTTGACTTTTCCAAGGTCATCCAAGGTCACCAGGGGTCAAAAACAGTATTTTGACAATAACTTTTGGCCTAATTAAGCTAAAGCGCTGAAACAAACACCATCGTGTTTGCCTTGTCACTGGCTTTCATTTAATATACGGCAAGGTCACTTTCTGACCTTTCGTGACCTCAGGTCACATTAGGTCACGAGGTGACCTCTGGAGGTCAAACCACTGGCGGAAGGTCTTTACGTTCCGCATAGCGGAAAAAGGACTGCCACTTTCCTATAAAATGTACTTAACCAGATCTCAATAGATCTAATAGCATTGGAGTTATGCCCAGTTTTCTTAAGCATTGCATATTTGAGTGAAAATATCCTATCGTGACCTTTCTTGACCTCTGGAGGTCAAACCATTGTCCTGAGCGTTTAAACATGCGAAGTAATTTCTTACTGAATTCACGCGAGCTTTCTAATGCACTTCGCAGATTTGCGCTAACCCCCATATTTTCGGAGTTAGAGGGGACATCGATGGCCCCCCGTGGGGCGAAGGTGGCGCCTGACCCCCGGTGGGGCGCGGGTTTCGTATTTTTTCAAGAATCTTTGAAATGATTGTTCGAGATCCACTCATGGCCTCCCAGTGAACGAATGCCGCATACAGAATGCTAATATTTTTTAACAATTAATTATCTTTAAGCTATTTATTGGTTCTCATATACGGGGATCAAAACCTCCTTTCTTGCTATTCCCGGCTGGGATTTGAAACTGGGTTAGTGGCGTGAGAGCCGAGTGCCCTACAGCGCCTCTGCGTCCATACACTGAGCTGATTTTTGTTTTGTTCCGTCAACCCGATGCTCTCAATTTAATCAAAACTATGCTAACAAATTTTCGCTCGTACATTCGTAAAACAGTCCATTTTTCACAGGATCTGTAAAGCAGAAGCCCGGCCTCACGAGCACCGAGGGAGTTGTCGACAAGGTGGTAACCGTCTGGCTCACTAACTACCGCGACCAAGACGGTTAGCGCAACAACCGCAGCCACGGTGGAAGCAGCGACAACGGCGGCCGGCGCCAAAGAATCGACGGTGGTGCCACCAGTGACCGGGATCGGAGTACCGACGGTGGCGCCACCAGTGATCGCAGTGGTAGCTTCGATGGTAATGCCACCAGCGACCACAGTGGCAGCATCGATAGTGACGCCATCAGTGGTTACAGTCGGGCTATTGCCTGCTCTGTATCTCAATCCAGTGGGGAGAACACGTATAATTGTGGAGATGCAGAATCCCGGATTGCTGGGAGGTCAGGACCCCTGAAGTTTTGGTCTTACACTTACTTTGTATTTGAATTGCATCGCAGTGCCAGCGTTAACCCACCCAGAACCCCCTGAATCAAGAAGGGATCTCCAGCTTTGCCTCCATAAACTATGCAGCGTAAATTTTGTGTTTTTATCCCCCTCTCTTCCCAGGCTCTTTGTCACCCATCGGTCATATGTTAAGCTTGATGACATTGTGTGTGGATCCCACCGTCCTTTGTGTCACTAAATTTATAGATAGCCCTTTTATCCTTCATCCAAGAGGAATTTTGATACTTTCATGCAGCACCGGTTGTTCTCTGTTTTGAGCTATCCATGTTTTATTGTGTGATAGTTTTACTTGTTGGCATCTTTGTGCATGTTTGCCTAGAACGTTGATGTTTGGAAGTGCCTAGGAGATAAAAGAACAGAAAGCTCTGAAATAAATGCTTAGCAGTATTTTTACTGTTTTAGTTGCTATAAGTGAGGGTAAAAATAACAAAATGGAAAAACGTTTGAATTTTGTCGCGTATCTCCCTTTAACGACTTGCCACTGAATGTAATGAGCTGGAACGTTCACAAAATGTGTGCAGGGCAAAACCACTGATCCATGAGTTGTACATGATCTAAGTATTGGTCAAATGTAGTTAGGGTGCATTTAGCTTTTGTCGTGAAACTCTGATTTAAGGTGTTCATGCGACAGGTTTGCCTTTTTGGTGCATCTAAGTATGGGGCTTCATAATGGGAGAGGAATCATGACGAAATTCATATGGGAAGCATATGGGATGCATATGTACAAACCCACATCAGCACCACCCGGAAACCAAATGACATGCATATGCACGGATCTACATCGATACCACATGGAAACCATATTGCCAGCATTTGGGAGGAGGGGTTCACACAGATACCACCTAGAAACCATATGGAAAGTATCTGTATTGGCCCACATCGGCACCACATAGAAACCATATACTCTCTACCGCTGTGAACCCACCTGCATACCATCAGGAGCCCATTTCATTCCCATCTTCCAAGGCCCTTATGGAACCCATCTGGAACCCGCGGCCACTTCCATATGATCCCCACATGGTCGACCCATGTAGGGCCCACATAGAACAAGTGGGCAGCCCACCCGCACTACGCATATTTCCCACATGGGCATGTTTGCTGGGTGGTTTGCCCCTCCCAAACCGACCGGCTAGATCCGCCACTGGCGCCATCCGGACCAGGGGGCGCCACTTTTGACCGGAAAGACCTATCAGGTGGGCGCCAAATTTTGTCGGTGGGCGCCGATTTTCGCATCCTGGGGGGGTGGGAAGCGACATTTCAGGGGGGCGCCATCGACCTTTCAGGGGGACGCCGTGGCCATTTCACGGGGCGACGAGGGTTGATGGGGGGGGGCACGTGCCCCCCTTTGCCCCTCCCTGGATCCGCCTATGATTTCCCCTTACAAAAGCTCGTATTTTTTTCGCTAGAAGGCAGGGTCGAAAAACCTACCATTTTGGCATTCTGAATGGTGACAGCCCAAGATGGAGGTACAGCCCTATAGAGGTCAATAGAGGGAGGTCAATACGTTCCACATAGTGAAAAAGTTCTGACAATTTCCTATCGAATGTACTTTACCAGGTCTCAAGAGCTCTAATGGAATAAGAATAACACCCAGGTTTCTTAACACGCGCACTGGAGGGGGGCCTCGGAGGCCCCCCCCACCTGTTTTTCCAAGGTGGCCGGAGAACCGCTTGCAGCGGAAAAACGAAACCTAGCCACATTTAACAGAATTTAATAGCGCGTCGATTGGTGAAGACTTTTTGAAAATCGGCCGAAAATTTTTTGACTTATAGGCTTTCAAAGTCAGACCTGCATTTTAAGATCGCCGTAAACGCGCGGTCGGACCAGTTAGCTTGCATTGAAGACCGAGTGGTGACGTCATAACGTCATATAAGCGGGACTATATGTCAAGGTCACTTCACATGAAAATCAAGGTCAAGGTCAAAGGCCACAGGTCAAGGTCATATCTGCACTTTCAAGGTCACTGACCACTGCGCGTCCGGCCAAATGACGTTACCCCGTCTGACATATATTATGCTATGACGTCATCGGTAGGGTACCCCAATACAAAGTTCAAGGTCAAAGGTCAAGGTCAAAGGTCATTGGGAAAGGTCAATCCTCATTTCCCGCCAAACAGTGGCTACAGTGTTAGTCAAAGTGTAAATAATAAGTAGTATACCATATGGTGACCTTAAAGGTCAATGACCTTGAATGACCTTGACCCAAAAGTTGTGGGGAAGCCTCTTTGAGACCTCTTCTCTATGAACCTTGTCCGCCTTTAGCTTATTCCCGCCATTTTCCTGCATAATAACAGCATTTATCAATCGATACCAGCATGGCCAATATTTGACCTTTACGACCTCGTTTGACCTTGAAGATATTGACCTAGGTCAATGAAAATTTGTCATCATGTAGACCACCATAGCCCCCACCCACCTACCAAGTGGCGTTTTTCTAACCCTCTTAGTTTCCGAGATCTTAGGGGGGGCCTACCAGGCCCCCCTCCAGTGCGCGTTAGTGCCAGACCCCCTCCAGTGCGGGTGTTAAGCATTGCACATTTGAGCGAAAATAGCCTATTGTGACTTTATTGACCTCTGGAGGACAAACCATTGACCTGAGCGCTTAAACACCTAAAGTAATTTCTTACTGAATTCACGCGAGCTTTCTAATGCACTTTGGCAGATTTGCACAAACCCCCATATTTCTGAAGTTAGAGGGGGGCATCGATGCTCCCCGTGGGCGAAGGTGGCGCCGGACCCTGGCGGAGCACGGGTTAACCTGCGCCCCGCTGGGGTCCATGGCATGGCGCATTCCGCTGGGGGCCGATTTCGCCCTCCCCCTATCTCATTTTCCAGGAAAGCTAAAGGAAAATTACGGACGGCGTTGAAAAGCTCTTTACGAGATGAAGAGAAATTATAAGAAGTATTTTTATGTCAGGTCAATATTGAGGTCAGCATAGGTCAAAGAATGTTCCATAGGCTTATAACAGGGCAGTATACGTTTCCCTCTCTAGATATTTACTCAGCGGATCAAGAGCAAATATTCATGCATTATTGGATTCCTTTCATCGTGGCAAATCGATTGATGTATAACATGAACTTCTAGATCAAATTGTAAAAACGGCCTGACCTCGAGCTAGGTCGGGGTCACAGGATGACTTGGTATGGTCATGTTGCATATCAGTCAACTCCCCATGACAATATGAACACAGTGCAAGCAAAATAAGAGCTTCATCTCAATTCAGTGAGAAGTTATTGACAAAACAATCACTGTTTGCTCCTGTGACCTGACATGACCTTTGAGAAGTCAAATGGTTAAAACTCAACTTTATGGTCAAGATCGTGGTAAGAATACACCGTGTGAGTGTTTTCGGCTTTATATATCCAGTTTTAACTGAAAACCAGCCCTTTCAATTTTTCACCATAGACTTCTGGGGACCAAAAAATTGACCCCACCTTAGGTCAACAATATACAAATTCTGAGATAGCAGATCCGTAAACCCTAATGGGTTTGTCATATTGTGAATGTTTCAAACAGATCGGTTGGCAGATGTTCCTTAGGCGCCGCTTCAAACTCGTGATTTTAGGTTTTGAGATCGGGTCGTTTTACCTTGGATAGCTCCTTGACCTGACATGACCTGACCTCAAAAATTGGGTCAGATGCGTAAAATTGATCAGGAATAAGGTACTATAAGCTTCGTTGCTCTGCGTTTCTTTTTTTGCATTATTTGGGAAAAACCAGGAGGGGGCCAATTTCGCCCCACCCCAGCTGGGCGCGTATTAACACCCGCACTGGAGGGGGTCTGGCACTAACACGCACTGGAGGTAGGCCCTGGTAGGTGGTTCTGGTAGGCCCCCTCTAAGATCTCAAAAACTAAGAGGGTTAGAAAAACGCCGCTTGGTAGGTGGGTGAGGGCTATGGTGATCTACATGATGATTAATTTTCATTGACCTAGGTATGTAAAGGTCAAATATTGGCCATGCATGTGATCGATTGGTAAATGCTGTGATTATGCGGGAAAATAGCGGGAATATGCTAACGGCAGACAAGGTTCACAGAGAAGACGTCTCGAATATACTTCCCAACAAATTTTGGGTCAAGGTAATTCAAGGTCATTGACCATTAAGGTCACCATATGGTATACTACCTATTATTTACACTTTGACTAACACTGTAGTCACGGCTTGGCGGGAAATGAGAATTCACCTCTCCCAATGACCTTTGAACTTGACCTTGACCTTTGTACTGGGGTACCCTACCGATGACGTCATAGCATAATATATGTCAGACCGGGTAACGTCATTTGGCCGGAGCACAGTGGTCAGTGACCTTGAAAGCGCAGATATGACCTTGACCTGTGACCTTTGACCTTGACCTTGACTTTCATGTGAAGTGACCTTGACATATAATCCCGCTTATATGACGTTATGACGTCACCACTCGGTCTTCAATGCAAGCTAACTGGTCCGACCGCGCGTTTACGGTGATCTCAAAATGCAGGTCTGACTTTGAAAGCCTATAAGTCAAAAACATTTTGACCGATTTTCAAAAAGCCTTCACCAATCGACGAGCTATTAAATTCTGTTAAATGTGGCCACGTATCGTTTTTCGGCTACGGGCGATTCTCCGGCCACCTCGGAAAAACAGGTGGGGGGCCTCCGAGGCCCCCTCCATTGCGCGTGTTAATGAATTGGGCCTGATGAGCATTCGGCTGAAAAAGGCACGAATTCTTAACATAATGGCACTCCTAGAGTAACAAATTACTGGTGACTGGTGGGCACTGGGCCGTCCAGGGTCGTTCACTGCTAGGCATAGCAGGGGGACTGGTGGGCAAAATGGTCATGCCACTTTGTACTTTAAAATATGCCCTGCCCTCCCCGTTACCTGCGTGAATCTACATAAATGTGTTCGTGAAGTGCAATCGCATCGTCGGTATTGTTTCATTTACAGCCAAAGTTTTCAGAATTCACCTCCTACCCCACTCTCGATCATCGCTAATCCGGTGTTCATCCCCCAGTAAAAATTTCAGTAGCGACACCCCTGGACGGTGAGGTATATTACATATAATATGTTGGGGGGAAGAGACCAGTGGCGCCACTACGGAATTACCACACGGGGGGGACGGACCAGGGCTGGTGCTGACGGGGAGGCGAATTTTTAGCATACTTAGTACCTACCTGACAGCATTAATGACGCTGGGCCAAAAATTGGGGGTACGTCCCCCTGGTTGGCCAACAGGGGGACGCGTCCCCCCAATACCACAGTTTCGGCGCCCATAACTACCAGCCAGGGATGGAACCAGGAGTGGGGCACAAGTTAGGCATTTCCCACCCGAAACCCAGTAATTTTGCCGTTTTCTCAAAGCCAAATGATTGGACGATTTTTCCCTATTGCTCCTTCTTCAACCATCGTCCCAGATGCGGCACTGCTCCCAAAAAGTTAATATTTCCAACTCGGACGGAACCTACGCGCCTGAACAGGCTGTCTCAATTTGAAGGAAATGATAACACCAGGAGGGAAAGATCACCAACTTTCATTGGAAAAATCAAACCGTTCCCGACCTCTGGTTCTCAGTTCCGTGGAAGCCATCAATGAGAACGTGATAACTTGGTACATCTCACACTACGATTTAATGTTAGTAATGACCCCGTAGCAAACAAACAACAGGAATATAGAGGATGGCACTGACGGCAGAGGGTCGGAACAGGCATCCCAGGGCCCCCGTATTCGTTCCTTTTGCGGGAGTGAGCGGAAATCAGTGCCAGCAGAGGTGGTGTGTGTAACACATTAATTTTCAGTGCCGGCAGAGGTGGTGTGTGTAACACATTACTTTTCATTGCCGGAGGTGGTGTGTGTAACACATTACTTTTCAGTGCCGGCAGAGGTGGTGTGTGTAACACATTACTTTTCAGTGCCGGAGGTGGTGTGTGTAACACATTACTTTTCAGTGCCGGCAGAGGTGGTGTGTGTAACACATTACTTTTCAGTGCCGGAGGTGGTGTGTGTAACACATTACTTTACCGGTGGAAAATAACGGGGAGCCAGCATAACCACGACGAACAGGTGGAAAACAGTTTCAGAGCACACGGCAGGTCTTCAGCCGAGGGATAACGACAACCTGGCGGACCCAGGAGGAAACGTGTTTTCCCTGGAATGTGAAGTTTTCTGAATGAAAACAATTTTGAGATGCTTACCCTTCCTCGTCCACGAATGATGTTTTACACAAGCGTGCTTCTGATGAGCCCGTTTGCATTGTTGTTTACTATACGCTTTTAGCAGCAGTCGTTGATACATTCGACCCGTGATGCAACCAGCCCCGTCTCATCTCGAAAAGAAAACGTGTGCGTCTCTGTTACTGCTTCGCCCTACCCTGAGTAGAGAACATCCACAAAAAGGTCTGTCGAATTCAGATCGCAGCATAAGTACATCGACCCATCATCCTCACTCCCGCACCTCCGAGTCGAAATTTTGTGGTGCGTGGCTCTGTTTCGTTGGTATTTGAAGATCACGATTCACCCGACACAACCGTCCTGGCAGCCATGACCAGCCTGAGCCCTGGACGTAACCCCGTGCCTGTTCGGTACCCAGAGTCGTCTGGGCGGTGCGAACTCCAGCACCACACCCACCGAGCCGGCCCGTCAGCTAACCGCACGGCGGCCGGCAGTCGTGCTGCTGGAGTCCCGAACCATGCATCAAGCCCACCCGAGCGACGCGGCGGGGGTGTTGAACCGTGCGGGGTCGCAGGTCACGGCCACCCCCTGACGCCGCGGCCGGGCGTAATTGGCCGAGCAGCGATGCCCTTCCTACGACCTGGCTGACCTCCGCTGATTGGGATGGGTGCGGTAGCCGAAACGCCACGCGTGACGCCCGGTCCGCCGCTGAGTACTCTTTGTGTTCCATAGAGGAGACTGAATTAGCCGGTAACTAATCAACACATTACGTCAAGGTGATCGTGGCTCGAACGGAAATGGGGAGCCCGGAATCGGCTGCACGTTTCCAAACAAGTGCATCAATTGCACTAGGACTTATAAATAAATAAATTAGTCATTCAAGCAGACAAATGCATGGAACCTACAGAGTACAGATTCAAGCGCACATTTCGGAAATTCGTGGCCTTTGAGTTTGAGAAGGCAGCATGCGAGCTGGCGCCTGCAGCGGAGTGAGTACTGGTGGTGGTCTTCTGTCCTCACGGCGGTGCTCTGTCGCATGCTGCCCGGTTCGCACGCACGTGACAAATGTGACGACAGTCTGAGTGGATGCCCGTGGAAGAACTCCTGGAAGGAGCCAGAGGTCACGAGCAAACATTCCCATTCAGCTGAACACAGTGGCGGTCGTCTTTTCATCATATTTCTACGCTGGTATACCGGGGAAGGAAGAGAAGGAGCGAAGACCAGATGGACAAGATAGCATATCTTAAATAAAATATGATGGCAGACATCGAGCACTTTCAGGCAGAACACAAACACTTCTTAGTTGCCAACCGTAAAGGAGCTTAAGACTAGAATTTACGCTTAGAAATCAGCATTACGTGATTCACCACAGGGCACAACACAAGTAACACATACAACTCACTCTTCTGCTTCAAAACAATTGAAACAGTTTCCGCAGCACACGCTGTAAAAAAAAAAAACACTGGAGAACCTCCACAACCTATACAAAACTTAAAATTCAAACTTTAAGCACGATTGCAGCAGCACCATTAAACAAAGGTATCGGAAAAGTCATCTCTGTCCTTACATTGCGTTCGAAATCGCAATACCCCGGAGGGATTGTATCACACGAAGAAGCGCATGGCTTGCACGCATACCTCACTCACTCACGCGGTGAACGAACACCGCACTCTTCCCTCATTTGACAGAACCAATCGCGTGACAGCAGCCGCAGCACCAGCAGTCTGACAGCAACGACAGCACTCCCGTTGGAGCCCATTCCTGTCGCTTTACTTCTTGGGCAACACGCGATTCTGCATCAGGACTTCCGAAGCACCGCGTGGAGAGAGGACGACGCACTGCCGGGCGGTATACGGCACTACAGCACCGACCTAACTCAGCTTGTCCAGGCCGTCGCAAGATTTCGACTTCGCTGATCTGCAACAAGAAGGAACACTTGAAAACACGCTCGTGCATGTTTCTATTGGACCTGGCATGCAATGACACGCGTTGACAAAAAACAAACACAACGACAAAAAACTTATCAACGTTTGAAAAACAAACACATTTGGCGCTTAGCGAAGATAAGCTCTGGTACGACGAAATGGAACGAAGACCCGCATGCTCAGAGAGTCTACTGTCTTAGCTTTACGCTGAAGTTTTACACACAAACATATTTCTGAAGTATTGGTGCTCTTACAGTAGTAATCAAATACATGCAAAGGGCGACATTAAAAACAAGAGTACACATATCTGTCTCGACATAGCAGGCTAGCGACTTCGGGACATGCCTGGTAGTCTGCTAATCCAGACACTAATGTCATCGTCTTACTTCATAGCTCTATGAGCCCGGAAACGTGGGACAATAAAGCATCAGGTAGGTTCTCACGATTTTTTGACGGCTTCGCGGCGACCTATTTGAAGGACCACTTTGCCAGTCTTGGTTTTCTTGAAGGCTGCGATCGCTTCGGTGTGTGAGAAGCCTCTCAGCGATTCGCCGTTCACCGAGAAAATCTCGTCTCCTGCAGACAGGGATGGGCAGCTGTTAGAAGGAATGTGACCGTACCGCATCAGACATCACAAGCAGGCAATGCCCCAAGCAAGCAAGGAAGTTATCCACCGATTTATACTTAATATTTTAACTCAAAAGAGCACTGAAATTTACGTAATGTAAATCCGTTAGGTTAGGTTAGGTTAGTTCACCAGGACTAGTGAGGCATACAGATAGACAAACAGATATCCTGCTGCTTTCGGACTCAGTAAGCGGGTACTGTTACATAAGCAAGCGGGTACTGTACCATACAGCTAAGCGACCAGATAGTCGAAACTTGAGATTCTCCAACGCAGTTTGCCGTTAATGACTCGATTTCAGTGAACCAGGCACCGCCATCAAGGAACAGTTGGCAGATGGCTATTAAGGCAGGGAGAACTTGCGCGAAATTGACAAATTAGGCTGCGTCCGGCGAGACGGGAGGGGGGGACGGACCAGTGGGAACCCGGAGTAGAGACAAACCCATTCCCACGTGAGACAGTGAGACAAACCCAACCTGAGAATGTGCGACTACACGGGAGAAAGGGTCCGAAAATAATTATACAACGAGAAATTATTCCTCCGTTACCGAAAAATGTAAAAAACACAAGACATCAGACAGCCGAGATAAAGTGACGTCACCATCTGAACTTCGACGCAGCGCCAGCTCGCAGCCGAAACCAACACGACACAAGGTGCTGACCTTCTCCAAGGTTAGAAAAAGATGAGTAATGTGAAGCGGACCGAGCGGAACAAACGCCAGGCATTTCCGCAGCCAGGCTCGGTTCCCGCATCCTACTGAAATGTAATTTATTATCCGACCAATCCAAACACCAAGGCGCACGGCGTGTCGGTGACCGTCAGCTGAACATTCGATATCTAATACCATTTCGCCCAAGGCATGCAGCGTCCACCTGCACCAAAGAAAGCATGGAGCTAAAAAGGTGGCCAAACGACCACAGAGCGCCGGCTCAGTTTTTCGTCGGTAGTTTTACAAGCTGTAGAGTGGCGTGCCACAGAACCGTGTTTTTGCGGCAATATGAGGCAGCAGGCAGGTCTCAGCACAAGCGGTGCCACTGACACTCGGGTCATCGCCGCTGAACTTTCTAAAGAAAGGACTTCAAGGAGTGGTGAAAAAAACATTCACGGAACTTCATTCGAATGCATTTTATATAAGACAAGTCGGGCATCAGCATGGCAACAGCCATTTTCTTATAACTTTCTGACCATCGCTCCCAAAAATGGGGGTGGTCAGATCCTTGAATGCCCGCACAAAGCACAGGAGAAATATAAAAACGGCATAGTAGCCCACACAAACCACACAACGTTTGCCCAGAGGAGGGACGTTCGTGCCTGGTTACCGCGCAGATAATCGTAGGACCATGTGACACGAGCTACCATCCGCTGTACACTCTGACCGCTGGGACGGACTGCGGCGTTTATGGCACTTTTATGACGTCACTTCAGCGAGTCGACGCGACAGCTGATATCCCGTGCGATGGGGTAACACCTCAGGAGGATAGGCGATGGGGAAACCTCGGAATATCGGCACCAACAGCCGGCTATTTCCACACAACGCAAGAACGGAGACAGGGAGCAAAGTATCTGCTAAATTGAGAAAAATAGACCAGGTAAAACTACTTACATCGAACTTATCCATTTTTTAAAACCGGTCTAAAAATACTTGTAACCAATACTTACAATTTGGACAACTAACAGACCAAGATCAGACTGAAGCCTGACCAGCTAAAATGCAAAATAAATAAAAAACGGGAGTATTAAACGGAAAAGAAAAGAAGTGGGCAGCTCAGTCCAGTTTGTACCTATTGTTTGAAATAAAATGTATGACAAGAAGCAGCGGTGAAATGTAAGGGCACATACCTAATATTATGATTATTACATCAATATCTGAAGGCTTCGTTTTAAACTGAGGGTTGAGTGAGATGCCTGAAAAAGAAAGGCTAAAGCGTCAGCCTTGACTGCACCTCGGGGTTGCGTGGGGTCACCACAGGTGCAGCGCAACCTCGTGAGTGAACTTCCCGCAGTCACTTCGGCAAAAACAAACAAAGGGCTCAGCCACAACCGAAGACGTACACCTGGCGCTCTCTAGGTTCATCTCAAGACGCCATCCAGAGCGCCGACTGCGGACGTACGGTGACTTGTGGTTAGTTAGCATCCGCTGAAAACCTGCGACGAATCCAAACAAACTCCCGAAGACCCGCATCAGTTCACCAATCGCGTGCAGTGCCGCTTCTGAGAGGTCCCATGAAGAGGGAGAGCAAGTATGTCCAGAACAACATTTATACAGCTCCCGCATTCCGTAATGGAGTACAGATGAAAAGCTTTAGCGATTAAATCTGCTGCCGTAGCATTTCTTGATAGAACTATATATGGGATGCTTCCATGTAAAGCCGGTTCCACACTGATTGGTAGGTATGAGTGTCAGTTGTTTTAAGAAATATCTTAAAAGCGATTACACTTTTCATAAAACTTTTTCTCTCTTGTAATGCATTTTGACGAGCTCTTTAAATGTGGGCCCCTGCGAACTAGATGATACGTCAATTTGGAAAATTATGGACAAAGAACTGCCTTCGTCGATCCCGATGATTTTCTGTGTCTTTCCTCAATTACTTCCGAATTTTGAACCCGATGAAGTATTTTTGCACGTCATTTCATGCATCCAGTTAAAACGCAGCAAGTGGGGCAACAACGGTGTTGGCAGGGAACATCACTTGATAGATATTTCGCAAAAACGACCGCGGCCTAATACCTACCAATCAGTATGGAACCGGCTGTACATACATATAGGGAGCTTACATTCGTAAATTGATAGTGTATATTCACATCGTAAGTTGGGACTCTTCAATCAGGAGAACGAGGCATATTCACTTTTTAAACACAAACTGTGCATTCAAGGGGAATGACGATCCCCGGTAGGATTCGGCCAAGTCCCTGTGAGCCCTAAAAAATCATCCTCCCTACCCCGGGAGAGCGCAGGCTGACGGGCGCGCCAGTGCCGCGCACCGGTCCTTCGTGAGCCAGTGACAAAACGGACCAATCATCCTAATCCCACCGACCATCGGAGGGAGCGCCCACCGAATACTCTAATCTCGGGTCCACGGAGGGCCGCAGACGTAAAAACCCGGCCGTCGATAGGACGGCGGTTTCCAGTCGGGTAGACAGCAAAAACAGGATCTTAGAACCCTGGTCACATCTCACAACTCGTCTCAGGTTATAGAGGTGCAGTTCCTCACACTGTGGAGTCCACACAGGCATTCGAGCGATCTGAAATGAACTAATCAATGTTGCTTCTGTTTAGCCAATCTTAGAATATCCAGCAGAGGAACGATCACATATAGAGGAGCAATGCCACTTGGAACTTGAAACACTGATTCGGATTTGACACTGATTTGACACAGGTGATTTGGAATTTAGACACAATGACCGCCAAGACCATTCTGAGTCACGTAGTCTTACCAACTGAAGGAAGTTCACGGATGGTCAGCACGGGATAACAGTCCAAATCTGCAACTTCAAGGTCTTACATATTTCCACTGAATCCTATTGATCCCCCGAAAACCAAAACGAACTCCAGATCGCTTTACACGAGACGTGGGCTCCATGTTTAGAAAAAGTGGCAACTCTTTGCTGACGGGTACCAAATCTCACCTTTCATCTCAGCTCTGCTGAGACTCGACATCAAATGTCTGTGTTCCTTCAAAGAGGTCCGTGACCTATTCATGATTCATATGCCTAGGCCTTCTGTGTTTATACTTCGACGAACCATTTAGTATGATCCGAGCTAAGGAGAAGCAGGAGTACCTGACCTCACAAAACAAAGCACAGAGCGACCTTTCAAAGCACGTTTGGAGATGGTCCGCATCCGGTTCCCCGCTGTTTGTCCAGAGTGGGTCAATTAGAGTCCAAATCTGAATCGAAATGCAGCGACGGAATGACATCCTTTCGTCACGTGCTTCTGAAACCATGGGAGGGCATCGGTCGGTCGGACGTATCAGTGCCGCGGCCCAGACGGTTAAAATGACGTCATAAATACCCTCGAAGGAGGACTCCTCTCAGTTACTGCACGGACTGAACCGGAGAGGGGCTGACCTGGTTCAGTTCCAGGATGGATCGTCGGCCGATTGTTTCGAAGCGTGCAAATGCCATATTGCTCACCAAAGAAACTGATATTGCACAATCACATAAACGCATTGGATATGTTCCAGATCCTCTTGCGAAAATCCGAGAGCTTTTGGTGCCAGACTTTTTTTCAGGAAATGCCTACTGGCCTTGAAAGACAAATGACGTAAAGAAATCTAACGAATGCGCTATTATTGCCTTCTTCTTGGTTATGACAATTGTGACTCACGCGGTAGAGTCCCTTGCTTCATTTGTCTTGGGTAATTGCTTATAAAACACATGACACCAAAAGCTCTCGGATTTTCGCAAGAGGATCTGGAACATACCCATTGATTCATTGCCGCCTATGGGTTGTCTTGATTTTTTAGTAATTAAACGCAATAATTGAAGGTAGTCTATTCATGCAGTTATATTTCGGATTGATATATCGAGAACTATAATTGAGCAAACTCACAGTAATTATACATTCGCGCATAGTCCTTCATCCGAATTATCATGCAACCTATCGATTTTCAGGAAAATTATTGGTCATGTGAGCCGAGACTTCGAATGACATGCGACCATTGCAATCAGATCAATGACATTCGAGGTATCGGCTCATTCTATGATCACTAATTTCTCTAAACATCGATTGCTTTCAAGAAGATTCTGAGGAAGGGCTGTGCCCGAATATGTAAGAGCTGTGAAATTGTTATATTGTTCTTCCAGGATCCGAGGAGAAGGGAATCCTAACCATTTAATTAATAAATGCAGTAAATATCATATCAATGCCGTATACTCGTACATACAGCACCTTGTTAAAATGAATTGACCACTTCGTCGGAATTAAAACAGACTATTCATGGGCAAAATAAATATCAAAATATGGGAACCAAAAAAATATATATCGCCTTTTTTACCAAACATCTTGAGATGGCGTGTAATTAAGAGGCTAGCCGTTAGGCTGCCGCTCACGGTATGAATGTTGCGATGAGCCCAGCTATTGCTAACAATAATCACGTGAC
The DNA here is from genome assembly GCA_034440635.1 of Lepas anatifera. Classification (NCBI taxonomy): domain Eukaryota; kingdom Metazoa; phylum Arthropoda; class Thecostraca; family Lepadidae; genus Lepas; species Lepas anatifera. The sequence goes on along the minus strand of JAOTON010001410.1, from coordinate 119,772 downwards.
CTGCGCGACAGCGGGATTCATACTTTCGAATCATTGCCACTAGGTGGAAAGGACTTCCTTGTTTATTTTGACTTTCAACTGTGCGAAAACTTGACACAAAAAGCTTTGGGTAAAATGAAAAAGCCAATAGTGGTTTCTCGACACGCTCTACAAACCTGATATCCCAGTTCAAAACCCATTATCAAAGTGGGAAACTCCCTTTAAACTTGCACCAATGAACCCCGTAAGAAAATCACCGGGGTTTGTTTGAATACAAAATGTACTCACCTTCTTTCAATTTGGATTCTTCCGCTGCTTGCCCGTTGGGAAAAATGGTCTTCACAAATATTCCCATGTCTCCCTTCGGCGAGTCGCGACCTCCGACAACACTGAACCCGAGACTCTTCTTCCCCTTCCCCTTCTCAAACACCACCATCATGATATTCAAATACAGTGACTTGGGTCGTCGCGGAAGGGTGCAGAGACCACCACCAGCACTACTGCAGGGATGGGAGTGCAGCCGGGCGGCAGTGCGGTGGCCGCCCCCCTCTGTCGCCTCCCTGGCTCCGCCGCTGCTGCCAGCGCGGTGCCGGCGCCGATGGCGCGCCTCGCTGAGTGTCTGCGCGTGCTGTGGCGGCGGCGCTCTCGGCGGCGTCACCTCCCCACCGCTGCCGTCGTGCACCACCGCTCCGGACGTGCTGACGACGGTGACGTACTTCTGCGCCGACGGAGGTGGTGGCAGATGGTTCAGCACGTGACTGGGCGAGCAGGAAGGAAGCGTCGGCAGCGACGCGGGCGGAGGAGTGGCTGAGGCACAAGGCCGGACGTCGCGGGCGATGACGATGTCGAGGTCGGAGGGAGAGTCGTGCAGGATCTGGCAGGCCTGGTCCAGCGTGACGCCCCGAAGTCGCACTCCGTTCACGTTGATGACCTCGTCTCCGGGCCGCAGACGACCGTCCCTGCCGACATCAGGAACGGTGAAATATGCAATCACAGTGGGGCAACACGTGACACAAATGAACACCAATTAAGATTCCGGTAGCCTTCAAAATGTTTCGTACTGACAAGTGAGGATCTTCCAAAAACACGTTGTCGGTGTGCTCGCTCAAGAACTAAATATTGGATATTATTTACCCACAAGAGGATGCAATAATTTGAAACACCACACGCAATCCTCAAAAACTGCAAAAAAGAACATCACTGCACAATTTCGATCGCAGTGAACTTGCGTGTTTTCTACTCACCGCTCGGCCAGACCGCCCGGATGAACGTGTGCGATGTAGTAGCCATTGGCCGTCTGCTCGGGGTTGGCCTTCACCTGCAGACTCACACCCAGCTCCTCACCGGGTGCCTTCGCCAGCCGCAGCAGCTTGAACTGCCGGTTGGTGATGGCCGTCAGGTTAGCTGGCAGTGAGATCGGAGGCACCGGGCTGTACTCGGAGGAGCGCCGGCCACCCACCGCGCCTCTCTGGGCAGGAGAGGAGGCATCACCGCTGCCGCCGCAGCCGAGCACACTGGGCGCTCGCTGCCGTCGCCCGGTGGCTTCAGGGTAGTCGTGCGCGACGATTCGCCGCGCCACTTCCCCTCTGTCAACGGAGGCCGAGCGGAGGTGGCGTCGCACCTGCTCTGCCGGCGGGCCGGACGGCGGGGTCACTGCCGGTACCGGCAGGCAGCGGCCCCTCGACGGCGGCCGCCACTGCTGCCTGCCTAGGTACCCGGGACTGAACACGTCGTCAGTCTCCACGCGGCAGTGCGAGTCGCCCGGGTCGGCCCAGTAGGCGTGTCGGGAGCGCGGACCACGGCGTAGAATCTTCTCCTCGTCGCAGAGGTTCTTATCGGGCTCGGGTTTGCCCTCGCTCGAGGCGCCCGAGTCGGTGCGCTGAGACGCCACGCTGCCCGTCTCCGAGTCGTGGGTGGAGCCCGAGTCCGAGTGCTCGTTCAGGATGCCACTATCGCTGTCGGCGTCACATTTGGCCGGGGTAGCCTTCGTGGGGATCAGGTCAGCCTGCTGGGCCCGGAAGGAGAGGTTGAGCTGGGCGACGGACAGGCTGCGTGTTTTCCAGGCGTGGGCGGCGTGGCGGCCGCGCGGCCGCCGCCGGGTCCGCTCCAGTGTGCTGACGTACAGGCCGGTGTCGGCCGCCGCCGGCGAGCCCGCCTCCTCCGGCAGCGAAGTCAGAGCCGCCTGCTGGCCCGACGCCGGCGCCGACCGCTCCCACAACAGGTTAATGTGGTCGCAGCTGAGAGTCTTGGCAGCGCGCGTGGACGGCCGGTGCAGATCCACCCCATCGGTAGGATCCTCCGCCGGGACATATGTCGACAACTGGGACGTGGAGCTGCTTCTGTACAGGACGCGGCCTTCAGAGGAGCCTTTCGTGGGGACATCGTCTCCAACAGTGGCAGTGCTCTCCCGGCGAGAGTCTCGCCCTCTCAGGAACAGGCTCTTGAGCGACTCGACGCGGTCGAGCCTGGTCTTCTCTCCCGAGCGCAGTGGCTCGCTGACCGAGGCGCACTTCTTTTTGCGAGAGTTGGGGTGCGGCAGGGAGTGCGAGAGACGCTCCTTGGAATCGCTGCGCCGCAGCTGGTGCCACTTGTGGCCCACCTTGCGGCTCCAGGTGCAGAAACCTGTAGGGGAGGGCAGATTGTCAGCTGCTTCCAGGGTAAGAACAACCAGTTAAGCATACGTTCACATACACAACATAAGTGAACACCCAATGCAGTAGACATAGAGACGGTCCAAAGGGAACAAAGTGGAAGGTTGTCCCCTTTAGAACCTAGAGGCCACCCTTGTCGAGTTCGGGCACCAAATGCACACATAATTGGCTCCAGGTTAGGTACAAACCGTAGATGCCGGAGCTAAACGCAACGAATACGCCACTTGAAGCTGGTTTGTTCCACCGGGCGCCGCCCCTGGTTTGGAATCAGCTACCCCCAACATACAATTGGGTGCCTCGCTTTAACGCGGAACACCTCTACTTTGTGGTTGTGCGACCCTTTTTTACAATTGGCCGCCCCTTTCCATCTCTAGGGTGCCCCATTGCAACATAGGCTACCGTCATTCACTTCAAGCCGCCCTCTTTTGCCTTACGCACCCCTTCTCCGACATTAGCCGCTCTTTTGTAGCCTTAGGCTGCTACACTTCAACGTGGAACGCCCTCATTCACCTCCAGCCGCCCTTGACTTTGTTAATTAGCCGCCCTTTTCAGCCCTTCGGTGGACCAATGCAACATGGACCACTCTCGTCCACCTTTGGCCGCCCTCTAGAGCATGACTGGGTGCTCCTTCACCGCCGTTAACCGCCCATTTGCGGCCTTCGGGAGCCCCAGTTTAATGAGGACCATCCTCATTGACCTCCAGCCGCCCCCTAATTTTTGGTTGGGTACCCCTATTTCACCACTGGCCACCCTTTTCCAGTCCTAGGTCGGCCCAATGCAACATAAACCACCTTCATCCACTGCTTGGCCGCCCCTCAGTGCATATTTGCTTCGCTGCGCCACTAAAACAAAGCAGTCCCAGGACTACAAAGTTAAATTCATGCACGATCTTTGTCAAAAATTAAACACTTGCCAGGAAGCACTTGCAAAATGATGCTTGCCCCCCGCCCATCACAAATGTGTATATCCCTAAAAAAAATCGCATTCGCCTACAAAACTGGATTGATCACTTTCTGCTCTACGCAGACACCGTAAATCGGGCAGAGAAATCGGTCCCCAAAAAATATCTCCAAAGACCCTCCTTGCGTGAAGCCGACTTTAGAAAGTAGCTCGAGTAGTGTTTGCAGACATTGCTATTTGACCAAAGACACTCTGAGAACATCTCTCTTTCCCTGACGTCGTTTTTTCTTATTTCTTCGGGGGCGTTGCTTGAAACGGTATCGCAAAGAGCACAAATAGTGTCGCAAAGGCGCCCTTCAAGATACCAAAAGTCGTTCCCAAGGCGGTAAATTAGCCACCCCCGAGGCTTTATCCCTGTCCCTGCCCACTAGCAAAGTCCTAGATTGGTCCCTGAGGAGAGGCGCAATGACTATTTCATTAAAAATATACAACAACTCGTACACAAGGTGAGATGCTACAAAAAATCTGTGGAGGGGTCAGAATTGCGAACACAGAATAGTGAGGCTTATCAGATGTGTTACTATTGTGGTACTTTACGGTGTGTTGGTATTGCAGCATTCAGGTTTAATGATCGCTCAGCCCTCATTTTTTCGGTATCTGGCTAGCAACTGGCGATTAATATATCGATATTCAATGTTTCAGTCTCTTTCAAAAGATCATGATCGGTGGGAACTATTTGCGTCCTTGACAGACCGGTAGGCATTTTTACATTGTTCAGTTCAAACACCAGCAATAAAACACGACATACAAGGAACACAAGCTTTAATGGTCACTTATGGGGAAAAATTCATAGATAACAGCAATTACCATCGACCACACAGGGTTTCTATTGAACGAAACCACAACTGAATTTTCAAAAATCTGGGACCATTAGGCTAACCGCGCGCACCGAGCTGGTCCTTGTCGAACACCAGCGAGACAGGGCTGTCACCATCACTCCATTGCTGTAAAAAAAAACACTACGTCGCCTCCAGGGGCCGGAAACGGGACTTAGCCGGCTCCGAGTTCCATTAGCGCGCCACTGGGTTAAACGGTCACCCACGTCCACTAATGAGCCGGCGCTTCCGGCCGGCCACAAAAAGCCGACAGGCGCCGAGCTCGCTCCACCTTTGAACACGCAGCGGCTGGAAGTCTTCATGTTCAGGAGAGAGCGGGCCGGCAGTCCCCAGGCCTACCGCCTGGCTCTGGGGAGAAGGTGCAGCACCGGGGGGACGGGCTGCAGGCAGGGTGTTCTCAGCGGAAAGGGTCCCAGTACGCCTTCCCAGCCCGAGGACGCTGTGGTACCCAATATTCGACACACTATATATCGTACATACGCCAGGCCGGTTCACCAATTGTGAGATTAACACCAGTCAGAGTAGAACAAGGATGGTTTATGTGCAATTGCATGAAGAAAAGTTTCACATACCGTCTTCGCATTATAAACTGCGTTAGTAAATCATGATTTCTTCCAGCATAGGGAAATATTTAGACAAAAGTGACAATAGTGAAAAGTGAGAATGGTGAAAAGTGAAAAGAGACCAAAAGTGCCTTGGTCTATCAGTAAAACCATGTATACAACAGTGCAACCGAGCGCAAACTACATGACCGGCCTCGTGGTTGGCTACAGATAGCCCATTCTGCATTAATAATCCTGTGGGATGCGCTTGCTCGAGAATTAGGACTGAAAGAACCAGCCGACAGTACAATTTGTAATCTCCGATCAGGAGATTAGGATGAAGATAATATACCAAAGAGGCATCTCAAGGCTCGCTTGAACTCGATTTAATTAATTTAATAATATTTACTCTCAGTTATTCCATCTGAGGCCACTGTATGCGGAGGCAGGCGGATTCCACACAACCCCTGCCCCCCGAGCGCCGGCCGTGTTCTGCACACTCCTGCAGCCGGATGCACCCTGAGCTGAGGGCCGCCGCCCCGCTCCGACTGGAGAGCATAGCGTGCACCGCGCGACCTTGCAGTCTTTGTTCGACAAAACAGACGGACCGATCAGCGGCTGAGGTGCCGACGCCCCCCCCTCTCCTTCACCACTACCCAGCACAGCCGGAACGCCGCCCATCAACGGACAAAGCCTGGGCATGCCGTCCGTGCCTCCCCACCGACCCCTGCCTTCGCTCTGCACTCGGCCAGGTAATCCAGCGATGACGACCGTGACGTGGAATTCTGAAAGGGATTTACAGCCACCATCAAAGGGCACGCGGCAAGTAATAACGTTTCAACTTTGCTCGCCCAAGACTAATACATTTTCTCCAGGAGGTTCATGGGACTCAGGGAGATTCTTAATTCAAAACACCTACCTGTTTTTTTATTTTTCATAAAATGGTCTGATACGCTCATCCCATCAAAAGTTATGCGCAGCGATTGCCCACGAAGCCACCTGTGTAGACTTCGTCCCACGATCCAACTGTGCAGTAGCAGTGCTCAAACGCCTGTCATGTCCCCTCACTAAAATACCCTCGATCTGCAGTTATCTTAAATCAGGATTCTACGCTGGCGACACCAGCTATGCGGTCAAGGCTGGGATTGCCCTGACAGTTTCTCCACAAAGACACGTGTCCGGTGAAACCGTAGACAGGCCCGGCCCCATCGGGGTCCGGCGTCACCTTCGCCCCATGGGGGCATCGATGGCCCCCTTCTAACTCCGAAAATATGTGGGATATCACAAATCTACAAAGTGCACTGGAAAGCTCGTGTGAATTCAGAATGATTTCCCTGACATGCTTAAGCACTCAGGTCAATAGTTTCACCTCCAGAAGTCACGTTGGGTCACGACAGACTATTTCCACTAAAATATGCAATGCTTAAGAAACCTGGGCATAGCTCTCGTCCCATTAAAGCTATTGATATCTGGTAAAGTAAATTTGATACTAAAATGCCAGGACTTTCTCCGATATTTAAAATACAATGACCTCCCACCAGTGGTTTGACCTCCAGAGGGCACTTCTTGACCTAACATGACCTGAGGTCACGGAAGGTGACCTTACTGTATATCAAATGAAAGCCAAAACAGACATACACGATGACCTTTAATTCAGCGCTGAAGATTAATTAGGTCAAAATATATCGTTAAAATACTGTTTTTAACCCCTGGTGACCTGTGATGACCTCAGAGAAGTTAAAGGGCAGATATCGCCCCCGGAATCCGTGAAAGGGTGGCAAATAATTTTTCCGAGAAATCTGAGCATTTGCAATCATTTTTGTGACCTTTAGATCATAAAACAGCTTTTCCCCATGCTTTTTCTGTTTTCCTGTGGAAGAGGTCATTTCGTGACCTGACCTCATGCGACCAAATCGAAAAATCCCGGATATACATTTTGCAGATCCTGGAGGGATCATCAAGTGTAGAAAGGTTCAAATCAATCGGCGTAAAAATGTAGCTATGGTAGAGCTCAAAAGTTTAAGTGAGGCGACCTTGTTTGACCTTGCCTGGTGACCTGACCTGGTGTGGCCCCTGATGACAAATTTCAGGGATGTTGGGAAAATGAAGGGTGAGAGGTAGATCGCTCAACTGCGGTGCTGCGCCTCATTGCGTTTCTTCTATTCGGAACAAATCTTAGGGGGCCATCGATGGGCCCGGTGGGCGAGGGCCAAAAAGCAGGCCTGTGGTCGCTGACCGGTTGGCAGCTCGGTTGCCAGTAATCCGCGCATGACTACTGGAACCTCCACCCTTTTTTCTGCAGTGGGTGACAACTGCTTCAGCAGATGCCAATCAGACGGTGTCCGGTTCCACGGCCTGCAGCCCGACCAGGCCATATACGGAATCCTCAGCACCGGCTCCAAATGGCTCAAAATGCTGGCGCCGAGTCGTAAACCTTGGCGATATGAATCTCTGGTGCAGCTAACTAGATTTACCAATTAACAACACAGTCGGGCCATAATTCTTGTTTACACCATGACTGCTTTTACCTGCTGGGTGCGCCCTGACATTTATATTTCGAACCCAACGTACACTGAAACAAAACCAAGGACCATACATGCACGGTACGTATGTACTGGGCATCCGGCCGACTCAGCGCGAGGGAGCTGCGAACCCTGCGTGACAACAGCTGCCCGATCGCCCGGTCGTGCGCTCGAGCTGATTCTTCCCGGAACGCCGAAACAAAGCGAACCGGTGACCACAACTCTGCCCCCCAGCTGCGCCGGCACCGTTTCAAACGCGTTCTTCCGCTGACTCATACGTCGGTAGTGCGGACGACTGGCCGCCGACGCCGCCGAGCGCGCGCTTCAGGCTGGCCAATCACGCACACATGCAGACGGGCACATGTCGTCACGGATCTCTACTGCGGGGAGGAGCCTTCACATGACAATGACCGGGAGGGCGGAAGCAGGGCACGAGGCGAAGCCCGAGCTCAAATACCATCCTGGAATGTACAGAGGTAGTTGACCTACACTGAAGTCGGGAGCTTTCGCGAAATCTCACGTTCATGAGCGAAAAAAGGAGACAAATTATCGATCACTTCTCACGATCTTGAGGCAGCCTTTGGTCACAAGCTGCCATGTTGAGCGGTCATCAGGGCGCCAGATAATCCCCTTACTCCTCTTCAACATTGGAAACTTTTCCAAAATTTTGAAGTATTTTCTGGCAGCTAAAGAGCAATAGACACGTTTTGAGGACTAATGTCCAATATATGGTCCTATTTGTTTTGGAAAATGACCCTTAACTTGTCGAGTTTGGATTCATTGAACACTTTATTCAGTTCACTTCATTGCACTGCAAACATATTAGAGGGATACTGCAACTACTGGCGCGGATCATTTAAGTATAGGACGAAGTGTTAACACTGGTGTTTCGCTTATATGGGGTTCGAAACCCCCAAGGGCAAGGGCGCGGGCCCCCCCCCCCCCTCTGAGGGGGGTTTTTGGGATTGGGGTGTTTTTTTAAAGAGGCGGGGGGGGGGGGGGAAGGGGGAGGGGGGGGGGAGAAAAAAAGGGGGGTTATCCAATAACCCCCCCCCCCCCCGGTGTTTCGCTTAGCACGGCATATTTTAAAGGGAATGTGGCACCTTTATAACGTGATTTTAACTGAGATAGCCAAATTGTAGAGCATGCCGGAAAACCCAGTACTCAATATATCATTTGTCTTTGAACTCAAAATTTCCGAAGAGAAAAGCTAAAAACTACCTGAAATGTACCCCTCATGTACCTCAAGCAGCAGACCACAGTTGTCAGGCTGTTGGTGTGACGGCCTATGCTGATGTCACGGCAGGCAATTTTTTAACATGTTAACTGGGGGCCATTTGCCCCCAGTTGGCCGAAATGCCCCCCCAGTGCCCGGAAATTGCCCCCCCCAGTGAAATAGACAGGATATCACTTAAAATTGACCAAATGCAGGCTCACTTAACGAAAATAAGACAGAACACCACCCGATAATTAGAACTTTGTTCTATTTCTGGTCCCAAATTGGCAATCCACAAAAATTGTGTTAAAGAACTTCCACCCGTGGCTGTCTACTCCATCGTGCGAAGACGAAACAAATGAAGTGCTTAGCCTTTTGATTTATTATTGTGGTGTAGCATACATGTGCGTCGCTATCGGCAAAAAAGTGGGTGGGCCAGCCGAAATTCAACCTGATGCTGACAGCAAACTTTTCACGTTAGTACCAAAAACTTTCCGAATTTGGGCTCCTCGTTGCCTTCCGCAGCGGCTGGTTATACAAATTTCCGGTTTGCTCCCATTTTGACTGAGATCAGGAAATTGTTGGTCAAAAAGTGTGTGTGTGTGTGTGGGGGGGGGTGATTGCTGATGCTAAGAAATGTTCTGGTTATGTGGATAAAATTGGCCACGCCGGGTTGAAAGGGCACCCCTGGTTTTCCTATTAGATGGGTAGTGTGCTAAAAATATTGCGTCAAGTCAATATCAAACGGTCAACAAGTAGTTTTAAACAGTGATACAAGTCGCTTTTTCTGCAGACTACCGCTAGGGGTGGTTTTAGCCTCAAATCTGGATTTTGTGGTGTTTATTTGGCTATTTTAACGGAAATAAACTCTTACCCCTCTTTGGCCCTTTTTTAACTCGGTTTGACCTTTTCCATAAAAAAACTGGCAGCCCTGTGCAACATGTATAATCTCTAGACCTGGAATAACACAAGAATTGAGAAACATTTTTTAACACTAACGCGTCTAAATTTTATTAAACACCCTCAAAATTGGGTCTTGATCCCCTGAAGACGCTATAATGGCCAGCACAAGAAATGGCCCCCACTGACTTTCCCTTAAAAAAATGTCCTGCGTCATGTGAACATAAACCTAGGCTCCATGGCCAAATTGGGATCCATCTCGGGCCGCCAATTTACTCTATCAAGGGCTATTTCCGCAGCACTTTAGCGCGGTCTGTACTAAAGTGCTGGTGAAATGGCACTTTAAGAAGCCAATGGCTCCATTATTTTCCTGATCGGTGGTCCAATCCGGGTCGTATTTTGCCGATGGAAACTAAGCCACAAATACAGACGGCATTGAAAGGAAATACATTCAAGTTTGTGAACTCAATATTATTATGTAACATATACAAACACGAAATTAAAAATTATTCTGTACCTTGAAAACCTAAATATCACATAGCTTAGGTCCTTACTTCTTGAGCAACTACCTTGCATAAAAGGTCTATGAATTTTGAGGCCCACTTTCCTTGTTCACTAAGGTGTCCCTCCCAGTGCCCGGTTTGACGCCCGCGCTCACATGCATACGCCAAAGTACAAAAACCAGCTGAGGGAATGGACGCTACCAGAGACAATGGGCTGGCTGGGGAGATGGCATGACCGACCCACTGGGTCGGTCTGGGTCATCAGCGGGCTGACGGTCACAGGGTGGCACACGGCGGCCGAATTACGTCACGGCCATGGGAGCGGCGTGTGCCACAATGTCACGCAATGTCGCCCAGTGTCGCATACCGCGCCGCCACACCATCAACCCGGCGACATGTAATGGTCCTCAGTTCACGACCGGTGGGCCTCGGAATGCGTGGCGCGGTTCGGATCGACAAGGCGCCCGGTGCTGGCACGGCTGGGCTGCGGTTTCATTCAGCTGTTCTGTAGTGCAGACGTGCATGCTAACAAATGATGAAGCGCCGCCCTGGTGCGGTTGCCATACAAAAACATGCCGCAATATACAGTTATCAGCTGTAGCAGAGGGTGGCACCGTGATAAGACACATGACGAGAGAGCATGAACCGAGTCATAATACGAATAGGTGCAAAACGGATATACTAATGCCGTAAATCCATCCCGGCTCACAGCCGGTGTTTCCGCAGGTTGACACCTGGGACGGAGACTTCCTTCACTCTTTAAACACATCATCGGAATATAATTAGGGCGAACAGAACTCAAATTACCAGTACAGACTGATCAAATAAATCAGCGCACAAGGGATGTAACTCTCCATCTACCCACGCTTCACATGCATCGGGTCAGTCCAATCTACCATTTGTCATTGGTGGCTTCAATCGTCAGACTCGACAAACAACCTAAACAACACTTACACACCCTCGCGAGATTGTTATCGATCGGCGAGATCGATTCCAGTCCGAGTGATTGGCGGCGCAGCCCCGGACGCGGGGGCACCACTGATTGCTCTCGCGTCTTTGATAACGACAAATGCCAACACCTAACTCTCCCCACGCATCCGGAGGTGAAATGATAACCCAGAAAAATAACACCACCCGGCAATCTAATGGGGGAAACCCGTCAGGAAAACCAATCACCCGTCCGTCACATCGTGACTGTTGGATCTGGGTGCGCAGTGACGTTCCCCACTCAAGATATTTTCACGCTGACAAGCAAACATTTCCGTTCGCTATTTAACGCAAATTCTACGGATTCTTGAGAAAATTAAAATTCATCCAGGATTTAAATCTACCCAGAATCCCCCATTGATTTTCAATTAACAAGGTCCCAAGCCCAACTCACTCTTTTTGGCGGCGTCCAGGGACGTCTCGTGCACTGACGGGCTGGCGGGCATTGATTGGCTGCCGGGCGTGCCCCCGGGCAGTCCCGGCGGCGCCGGGCCCAGAGGCAGCGCGTGCGGGGGGCCCTGTGCAGGCCTCAGGGCCTCGCAGCGGCGTCACGCCCACCAGCCGCGCCGTCGACGGCTCCGACGTGCGGCGCCGGAAGAACTTCATCTGCCGCTGCACCGACGGCCCCCGTCTGAAACCGGCAGAAGACGTGTCACTCGAGATCCCGAGTGCAGTCGAGCGGCACTGCTCACACAGCCAGGTCTCCAACCGAGGGTTCGGAACAGAGCGCTGGTCATAACTCACAAACGGGCTCACTGAGAGCAACATGCAACGTTCGAAAAGCTTCATGCACCGCGGGAAGTTATTATTCCGCCATAGTTGTAAAATATACGGTAAAATCACCCAAGTCTGATGTTATATTGCCTCACCCATCTTTTGAAACAACCCACTGCACTAGAAGTACTTTACAAAGTAATAATTAGTATTCCCTGCCGCAAATTATGCGAAGGACGCAGCATCGTTCTGCCATGATAGCCATGATATGTTGGCAAAACACATCGAGAATCATAGAACGATATTTTCATACCTATATATGTTACTGTTGTCATAAAGCTTAATAGAAAAACCGATATCTTTCACAACATCCAAGCCCAAGGAGCGTCATCCCTGTGAACTCTCGCTCGGCACGTCACATTTGATCAGCGTAAATAGCGTGAGCACACCTTTACGTTCAGTGATGCAACGGGCGTTGCGGCATGACGACAATAACGTCATCAGTCACCGATTCTCTCAGCCGGTGAACTCCAGCGGCCGCAGCCGGTGACACTGGCTGCTTCTCCCGCACCGGTCGATCAGACTCGGTCGTTGTCGTCCCCACACCCTTCCGAGCTGGGCTAGCACGTGCAACCCCCGTGGAGCCTCTACTCTTGGCCACACCTGCGCCTCACTAATAGCACCTACAGGGACGGGGGGCAGAAAGGCAGATACAGAGCCTTTGGTCTCAGGACTAGCGAGGGGCCTGGGTTTGAAGCCTGCAGAAACGGACGCAAAACCTTTCGGAGCAGTGTGCCCTCTGCCTTACGGACTCTGCAGCCATGACACCTGTATCAGGTGCGCCTTCTAAACAACCAGACCTGAGCCGATGTCCAAACCGAACCACCGGATGGGCAGGGCGGGGTTCAATGGAAATTCACGAGGTCTGTCCGTCCTCTCAATTCAGTGTATCTATGATACATCTTCAATTGGTGGGTTTTGCTCCACTATGCACCGGCAATAACACTAGGAGACTCAGAGCTCTTGGCTTGCCGTGATTAGTGCAGAGTGCAGACAAAGCCAACCGTACTACAGGCAAAGGCGTCACATGGAATTCACTGTTGGATAGGGTAGGCCAGCCCCCTCCCACGCCAGAGTTCGCGGTGCTGCCACGCGCTGCCTGAGCGCCCCCTGCCGGCGGTGCCGGCGGCGGCGGAGCCTGGGGGCGTCTCCCTGACCGGATCTGCGCCATCAGCGGTTTCCGCCGGCGGGTTGGCCGCCACGCAGACGACGCGCAAGTGACTGTGACTCCCTCCACCGCCGCCCCCGGGACAGCGCCCGCCGTGGGAGAAACTCTCAGAGTTGTGCTGATCTAATGGCGGGACCTTATCGACACGCCGACTGCCCAGGTTGTACGGCGTCATCGACTCGCGGACTGCTTGCGGGGATTGCAAAGACATGATCACCCCTAGTTCCAGGAACCCGCCGGGAATTGAACCCAGAGCTCGTCTCTCAGCACGCGGGTCTTCACAGCCACCGTGTTTTCCGCTCCTGCCAATGGCTCGTCTCAAATGTCACCACACTACACACTGAGGGTGAGGACTAACAAGGCGTACTTACGGTGTAAAATGTTATGCCAGGTTTCGAAGAAATAACCCAAATCTACAAACATCAAACAACCCGTTCAGTGGCGGAACCAGGAATTCATCGGCTGGAGGGGGAGGCTAGGGGCTTGAGCGTCCCCCCGCCATCACCTCCGAACAGCCTCAGGCTATGTATATAAAACAGGCACTTGGAAATTTCGGGAGCACAAGCCCCTAGTCCCACTCTTATTGCACAACCGCAGCATGCTGGGTCACCTCAGCAGTCTCGAAGATCCCGACCCAGCCGATCGCCTCCCGCCGCCCGCCATGAGTCGACTGGCCATGCCGTCGAGCCAGGGCCGAATTACCCGTGCGGTTCGAGAGAACGATCCCAGCTGCACCAGACCGCACCACAACCCAAACGATAAGTCACACCTAGCCCATTCATAGCGTCGGGTGACCGTGCCGTCCAATCCTCGCTTGCCTGTGATCCACACTTTTTAGCAATACATGGGACAATGAATCGAGAGCCGAAAACGGCTTTCTCGCCAGCTATGCCGCAACAACTTGGGCCGTGCAACAGGCCCCCGCTGGGATGTCTGCGCCGCTGCCGGATGGGACAGGTGTCGGAGACGGTTACCGGTGTTGTCGACGGTGGCAGCACCGGCGTTTATCGGACCCAGCCGACCGCAGACGACAGTTTCTCCGCCCTCCCAGCAGCTGCGTCCGGCCCGGTCCTGGCCCTGGCAACCACATGGCCAGTCGATCTCAACAGGCTGACTGAGGCATGCCCGTCCAACCAGCAGGAGACTGCTACTGAGGACTGAATCACGTCCACAGTACACGAAAGCTACATATCTGAATAATTACGAATGCTCGCTACATGCGTCATGTTACTGCCTCTGTGCAGATTTAGACTCATTCGACGTTCAATAAACGACTCATGGAACCAAAATAACGGTTAGTTGTAGAGTCTGGACAGTTTGTGGGGTATGATAAAAATGCACTGTGGTCTCCAAGATTTTAAACGGATCGGTGCCATTGGAAGCATTGGGGCTAAAAGAAAAAGAAAACAGGAAAAATTGCGAGCTCTGCACTTCATGAGCGCGTTCATGCTTTTGCTGTCTGTCAGATCGAAGACAAGCCAACAAAGTCGACAAGAATCCGGGCCAATGATGAGTTCAAATAAACTATGCCGCACTTTCACTTGTCTTATTCAATACATACCTACTCTAAATTAGGCAACATTCGACACCCTTTCACTCAGGATCACCATTCGGCGCAACGTGACGCTGGCCTATAGCGTCATGTGCTATCTTTCGTCACAGATCATTCCACCACCCGGTGTTTTTAGAAAATGATGCCAGCGCTCCCACCATTTACCTAGCTGACAGGTAAAATCAAGAATAAAACTCACAAATTCCACAAGTCTTCACAATGACAAGGATTCGAACACAGGAAGTACCATGGCCGAGCGGCCAGCACGCAGGCAGTGACTCGCCGGAATACATCACGAACAGAACGGGTTCCTTTGTTCGGCGTGGAACCGGCTGCAGCCGTGTAATTGGACGGTGGGTCTGCGTAAGTGTCCATTTACCACCCTCGCCCAGCCAGTGCCGCCCACCTTCCGAGAGCTGCCGCTCCCGTCCATGGGTCCGCCGAGCGAGGCTTTAGTGGTCGGGCGCCAAAGGTCACCGCTGGAGCACCGCACCACACTTTCAGCAAAACCGTGTCCGGATAAATGTGCTCTCGATCGGACGGCGGTATCGCCACGGGTTCTTTAGTTTGCTGGAGGAACGGACTCTGGCCAGGCGACGATCGAGCGGACGCCGGACGGACGGGTAAAGCTTAGTATGGGAGAGCATTACTGGTGGAGTTCAGCAAAGTGCGACAGTTTTGCGGTACTTTTCTCTTGTTTCATGAGTTGAGAGAGAGAGACAAGTCACTCGTCATCCACACCCCCTGCTTTCGACATCCATCCTTTCAGGTCATCTACGATCTATGTAAAGATAATTAATCTGAGAACAGTTGTATGCAAAGCACGCACCCGCTTATTGCACGTTCCATATATACATTTACCACTTACAACATAAATAAGAATATAGGGTGATATATTTCCACAAATCACCCTCCAGCAATGTTAGGAGCATCAAATCATATAGCTTTCACCACCCATTCCTCTTGTTTCATCCACATATGGTCTTATTGTATGGGTACCAATATATGACCATAAATGAGCATCCATGGTTCAGCACCTGGTCATAAAACCCGGCCTTGTCTTCAGTGCAGTACTGCAGGGTGATGGCATGCAGCACACAGGGCACGTGAGCCGGCCATCATTTCCATAACGGGCCTCCCAGAGATGTTTGGCGAAAGTAGTCATGGCACAGTACTGCAATATGTCCTGTTCGTGCCACTTTCCTTTCCGAGATCGATCTGCGCGGTGGAGGATCACGCGCGCTGTCGCAGCCGGCGGCGGCCGCTCTGTCCGTGCCAGTTCACAGCAGCTGTTTCCGACGCTGGGAGGATGGCCTTATTATCGCGGAAGTTGGCCGATACCATCTCTCAGCGTGGCCTGGGGTAGCGGAGGGATCGGACAATCAGGCAGTGTAACGGCTGGGGCTCCCGGGCGTGGAGTATGTCGGCTCGGTCCGGAGCAGACATCCACTGAGAGGAAGCCGCCGCACCGGAACAAACAGACGGACACCAGCCCCGTCTCCAGAGACCTGGCCCGGTCCCCAGGGAACGGTGGGCTCCCACAGGCGCCGGGCCGGTTACTTGAAGCGGCGCCGACGCCCCGACGTCGCTTTCTGGGGCACGACTGCCCCGCGTCCGACTGGTGCCCTACCCACGGCGGCTAGGATCCAGTCGGAATCCCACTCTCAGCTCTCAGCTGAGAGGTTCCCCACAATCTGGCCAGGACGATACAGACGAAGCACTGGTATTTTGACTGCTGTCCCTGCATGGTTTCTAACGATTTGTTGGCCTGATGTTTAGAAATGGACTCTCTTTCACCACCTCATTCAAATCATTCGGACGATATGCTGCACAAGTCCGAACACCCCTTTCCCGCTCACCCTTCTCCATTTCAAACATCCAGCTTACAACGTGTCGCAATCTAGGAAGCGACGCCTCAGCTCGGCTAGCTGACAGGGGGTGAAGCTAGATTGGTCGGCGACAGCGACAGCACCGGACGGCAATCCACCCACCCTGGAAAGTTGTGTCAGGCGAGATTTCACCTCCTGTCAACACACCCGGGTCCCGGCGCTGAACATGAGCATTCTCTGAAAACCAGTTCCTGAAACCTGTTTGATTGCTGGAAAGCGGGTGGATCTGCGATGATCATTACAGTCCCACTTCTCCTCAGCCAATCACTAGCCAGAGGACATTGCGTTGCAAAGCTGGCTCTGCTGGTGGCCAGGCCATAGCTGGCCGATTTCTGGGCTCCCGGATCAAGGTAGTAGTCTTCGACTTATGCAATATCACTACTCTAGAGGAATTATACACACAGAGGTATATATGCTCAGAATTAGCACAATCAAAGTACTTACTACATTCACACTGTTCTCACGTTAGACGGGTGTTTGCGCAACATTTCATCATTGCATGAACCCCAAACCAAAAATAAATATCTAATACGAACGTTCCGCTATTCAAGTTTCGCGTAGGCCATAGGCCACGTCAGAGGACTCAGCCTACCGAACAGGGTGAAGAAGGCTTGACAAAATACAAAACAATCATGAGGTAAAATACATATCCTATCTCAGCAGAAGAAGATAATTCAGTGGTTATAGCTTCTTAACTGAGAACATGGAAGATGTATAAATACAAACCTTAAACATAACCCAAAAAATATGGGGACATACTAGTTAAGTCAATTAATCGGTAAAATCGTTAAATATTTAACGTACTGAAAGGCGTGAAAGCGTCTGATCAAACGCTGACATTGAATATACACAGCAACACCGGCGTGAATTCGGCGCGGAAACAAGCCAGGGCGCAGGCGGTTGCGGTCGACGTGTGCCGTACCACACTTGTCCTTGACAGGAAGAGAAACTGGGCGACGTGTGCACGAATCCGTCCGCTGTCTGCAACCAGAGCCGAGAGCCGCGCGTGCACGCTTTGATAGGGCCACTTCCTTCCGGGCTACCCAGCGCTCCCACAGCGAAAACTGGGGACCTCGTCAACTCGCCGTTGTCTAGCACGATTAAAACCACACTCCGACCCACCGGAAGCCTGAGACTAACCACAGACGCAAATACATCACCGCGTTCCGGGGTGGGAATCATTCTTACACGCTAAACGGTATCACATCCTCGCACGAACGTCGTAGGTAAGGCTTAAATACGAGGAGACGCTCAGGAAGCCGAGGCTGAAGGAGCCGCATAATTACACCGTAAAAAGAGCGGAGTAGCCGAGCAGCCCTGACATGCCACTATTTCCCAGCAGTTTATTCGTACAGTCCGTTTCATTTGTTGATGTATTCTTCATACACGATGGCCGGTTTTCCGCTGCAAGATCTCTCGGTTTCTCTTGGGTCTCCGCGGAGGAACATGGTTAACTCACAGCTTACATAGGAAATGCACAGCCAATTTTGGTATTTGGAAAGTCGGTAAAAGTGGTTTATGTCCCACTAATGTAGGCGTTGGTGCCACTGTGCGTCCGGCCAGTGTTTACGTCCGTCCTCGCAGGCTGTGGCCGGCCGGCGCCGGGTATAAACACACTGCGCCCCGGTCCTCCCCCCGCGCGCATATTTCACACCGGTCGCTGCCGCCGAGGAATGCGGCCCACAACATATCTCATACGCACCACCACACAGAAATGTCGCGGCTTGGTTCTGGACTTGGGCTATTGCCTGAACGATCGGAGTAAGTGATAACCGCCCAAGTAATAACTGTACCACTCACAGGCGTTTTAAAAAACCCAAAACGTAACATCGCAACCTGAACAAAACTGCCGCTCTAAGTCCAAAGTGGGTGTTCTGGCGCTGTGCTCAGCCACCCACGTCGGCCATGCAGGCGAGATGCCGCGGCGTCCCGCCGTAGTACGCCGCTTCCTGTTTAGAATGGGAGCGTCTGGTGTGGCTGGGCGGGGCGTGTGCCCTCCGTCGACGGCCGTAGTACCAATGAATCACCCCCGCCGCCACCCGGCCTGAGGTGACGCAGCTGGTATTTAAACGATAGCGCGACACTTGCCTTATGTATTAACCAGGAAGTCTGCGGCGTTATGGATCACATGTGGCGCGCCGGGCTCGGCTTCCATGTGTTTTCGGTTAAATCCTGCGGAAACAATTGCTGATTGGGCATCTGAGGGGAATAGTGGCGCCGAAGTTATAGCCCGACCATGATGGTGTTATGATTGACAGATTCTCAAAGACTTTGTGCACGGCTCAGCTTATCAAACATGTCAGAGCCGATGTCAAATATGCCTGTTCATAGCGAGCCATGTCATTTCGTCGAATGTGAAATACTTGAGCGATTAGTCCGTGGTCTTCAACGGTATAGGACGATTGAAGACCGACGCATTACAGCACAGACCTGCGATTACGGCTGTACCTCATGCATTATTGTATTTTAATAAAGCTTCACAGCAGCTCACTGTACGTTTAACTCGGCTTTCCCGCCCCATGTAGCATGACAATGACAACTGTCCTCGTGTCATCTGAATCCATTCAGCGTCAGAGTAGCCTGGTTGTTAAGGACAACAAAACATAAAAATCGTGACATCTGCTAACGAAAACAATAGAGATGGCACAGGAGGTGCGACACTCTACGAATGTGTATAATAAGTCCAGGATTTCAAGAATTCTCTGTTCCGAGAAAATTTGATCCAACCGAATTGTGCGTCTCGTAAATCCTCTTTGAAAATGGTAGAGTGAGACATTATGGCATGCGTATGAACTAACGAATGAGGGGCGGATGAGATTTAATGGTATGGTTTAAATGGAATAGCTAGACCCCTTTTCGACTACCCAGATACTGTTATCAGGTTCAGTCCAGTGACCTTCAGAGTGGTCTGGGCATCCCTGCACCATGAAGAACCCGAGGATGTTGCTTCTGTCGATGTAATCCCGCCCTGCTCCAGCAGGTCACATCAGCCCATTGTCCATTTATAACGCAATACCTATACGGTGAAAAAGTGCACTTGCAAACCTCCCACTCTGGAAATATGTGCGAGCTCCACTCATCATTCACGGGCATTCAACGGGTGAGGCAGTGCATAGATTCATTCAACTGGGAGCACTTTTGGTGCCCAAGCCCCCGATAGGCTCTAGCAAACTGGATTTTCCCTCCATGGGGACCGATGTCCTGTAACAACGAAGGACTACAGACCTGTCCTTGTGTGAGGACTATTACGCCCTTTTGCTGGATGCCGAAGTATACCTCTGAACCAGTTTTATGATGCCAGACGAGGGACTCGAGAGGCCCAGGAACAGATCACGACTGTCCTCTCCAGAGTTACAATATGACACGGAATCCTGCAGAGCAATATTTTCCATATTTCGCTCCCAGATAAAAGAACAGACAGAAAGGAAAACACCCGGACAACAAATAGCTCGGGAGCGGTCAGTGTTGGGCTCGACTAGCTTAAGACAATACCCATTATTCAGTACGCTCATTGAATAGGTCATCTATTTATGCAATAATCTAATTATCAAAATGATCATTTGAATGCATAAAATGTGGATAAGCTTAAAGTTTTCTGGATTCTACTTTACTTCTACTATTTACACCATAAAACTGAGTTTCGCTGCAGCTCTCAGGCAAGCCATTTAACCACGTCAGCGCTGTTAGCACCCATCGGAAAGCCCAACGTCACACTACTCTGTCAGCAATAATCACCTTCATGTTTATTGGCACAGCTACATAAGCAGTGAAGGACAGTAGCCATGTTCCATGCTGTGCCGATGCGGAGGGGCTCACGAGGGAGCGGAAAAATAGGACTCAATGAGCGTGGCGGCGGCGGGCAGACGCCAGGAGACCGCCTCCAATAACACAAACAGCACCGCTGTTTATTGCGTCTACTCCGGCTTTCAGTGCCTTGTCACATCACACCTAAGTCCTTCCTGGGTGTCAATACGGCCTCCGACGGTGCATGAGCCTGGTTTTTAATGATCCCACATATCAATAAGATTCAGAACCTGACACGACCGCAATACGTCTGTGTTTACGTTAGGATATGATAGGACTTGCCCGTCGCGCATGCTGCAAGGTCACTCTTTCTGAGCCCTCGCAAGGAGCCTGGACGGGTTTAGCCTAGACAGGCACTATGTTTCCACCGTGCTACGGGTTTACGAAATGCAGCTGGTGTGGATATTCGCGTGAATGGTAGGAAAATCTCCTGGTCATCGCGGAGTAATCTCAAAGCTTCATAGGTGGATCCACTTCAACAAGGATGCGATCATTGGCGCACCAACTGTTCAATTTGGCACCCATCCAATTGGTCATACCTTAAGTACTGCCATCCCTTCGATAGGTTATACCTAAGAATTGGCGCCCTCCAGGCCCAAATGGCGGCCTTTCCGAGCCCGAATGACACCTTTCCAGGTTCAAATGGCGCCCCCTCCGGACTCAAATGGCGACTGTTAACCTCGAAGTGCCCCTCGCATCGGAAATCTTGGATCCACCCATTCGAAGCTTGCCATTCCGTGTGTTGTCTTGTCCCGCCCTTTCGCCACCATCCCACAGTAGCGGCGCCAGAAGCCCAGCACAATGGAGTGGCTATCAAGCCGGGAGTGAATTCGGCGCCGGCCCGTTCCCACGCCTCCGCCGACGGAGGGTAGCCTCCACACCACAGGCGCCGACGGAGGGTAGCCACCACACTACAGACGCCGACGGAGGGTAGCCACCACAACACAGGCGCCGACGGAGGGTAGCCACCACACCACAGACGCCGACGGAGGGTAGCCACCACACCACAGACGCCGACGGAGGGTAGCCACCACACCACAGGCGCCGACGGAGGGTAGCCACCCCACCACAGACGCCGACGGAGGGTAGCCACCACACCACAGACGCCGACGGAGGGTAGCCACCACACCACAGGCGCCGACGGAGGGTAGCCACCCCACCACAGACGCCGACGGAGGGTAGCCTCCACAACGCCGACGGAGGAGCCACACCACAGGCACCGACAGAGGGTAGTTCAGGTGCCAACGGAGGGTAGCCACCACACAACAGGCGCCGACGGAGGGTAGCCACCACACCACAGACATTCGTAAATAACAGCACACGCCAGGACTTCAGGGCCGACGTGGCATGCAGTTTGCTTAGTGCCGATGGCCGCCAAACATGAGCAATCCTATATACTGATTTTCTCTTATTTTCAGGAAATAGGTACACTCCTTTGACCGATATTTCAGAGAACATCTGTCTGCTAAACCATGTATTGACTTGAGACAGAAAACGTACAGTTGCGTGCGTGAGCCTCGGCACACACCCTCTCTCGGGCGAGGAGTGCGCTCCTGTTGCGCTGTCGTTTCCGTGGGGCTCAGTGGCACGATCCCACGCCTCTGCCCGCACCGACCTCGGCCCCACTCATGCCTCGTCGACCGTCCCATCTGAGCGAGCGCGCTCTAAATGAGACGAATGACCGGCGCCGTGGGCGACGGTGGCGCAGGAGTAGCGTGTTTCCCCGGCGGCCACCTCAGTTACCATCTGTACTCTGCTCTCAGTGAACAGCAGCCTCCAGCCCCGGGGCAGCTCGCACAGCGCAGCACTTTGTTGCGCCCGGTCGTTTTTGTCGGAATGCGCGCTCGCCCGGCAGTCGAGTCGTCATGGGACGCTCTCATGGGAAAGAAAAGGGGATGTCAGGTACGTAGGTATAGCTGGGATACGCAGCCAGGGCATGTAGAAAGGGCGACGACCTGTGATCAATTGACTGATTTCGGAATCTTGCTACTCGAGGTCTGCTCGGGAGATGAGGCTGAACGTACAATGCGACCATTGGCCTCGTATTTTTATATGTCGGAACATTTATCAACCGCACTATATCGATCCAACTGTAGTGGGAATTTCCTCTGTGCTTTGTGACTACTTGGGACTTAATTTGGTTCCATAGAGCATATAATACTGCACAGGGATAATATTTTGGGTCATGGCAATCATTCCCATGTTTTTAAAGGTTATATTTCACCGCCCGCATATTCAGTACACAACCACAATCATCAGCTTCATAAAATACTCCCATGCCTACTCCACCTGCCTCCACCTCCTCTCTGCATTCCCCATCAGCCCCCACCTCCTCCCTGCCTCCCTATCAGCCTACACCTCCTCTCTGCCTCCCCAACATCCTCCACCTCCTCCCTGCACTCCCCAACAGCCTCCACCTCCTCCCTGCACTCCCCAACAGCCTCCACCTCCTCCCTGCCTCCCCACCATCCTCCACCTCCTCCCTGCACTCCCCAACATCCTCCACCTCCTCCCTGCACTCCCTAGCAGCCTCCACCTCCTCCCTGCACTCCCCATCAGCCCCCAAATCCTCCCTGCACTCCCCAACATCCTCCACCTCCTCCCTGCACTACCCACCATCCTCCACCTCCTCCCTGCACTCCCCATCGGCCCCCACGTCCTCCCACTCCCCACCAGCCCCAAATCCTGCCTGAACTCCCCACCAGCCTCCACCTCCTCCCTGAAGCCGCCGTGCACGCGCCGCTCACCTGGGCCGGCCTTTAGACAGTGTTCGCTATCGGCGAGATAAATCCAGCAGCCACCGACACATCAAGGCTGATCGATAGTCCACCCGGGGCCGCCGCTAACAAATTACAGCCACCCATCGCCGCCGGCTCGCATCAATGGATGCAGTGTTACACAGCGCGCACACGGGGGCGACCCGAAGGACACGGTCGGCAGAAGCGACGAGGAGGACACGGAGCGGTTCATGTCCCACAGGCGACAGTGATGGTCTCGGTTGACAGAAGGAACGAGTACAACAGGGAGGGTAGAGGTCGCAAAGTCACGAAGGTAAAAGGGAGGACACCAGTCAGCAGACGTCCAACTAGTTGATCATCATCATCATGTATGGTGTTTTAGGGCGCACCGACAACTGAGGCCATTTTGCGCCCATGCCCTCCAATGAAGTGCTCTGACAACACATTGTCTATAAAGATAGAATGTCTCTTAGTGCGACCATGTTCCTATAATTAAAATATGATTGTGGGTGAATATCGGACAGTGCGCCCGGTATGCTCGATTGTTCGGTTCCTGACACCCGTGAAGCCGCTGCCGTTCTACCAGGCAGGACCGCAACGACAGTAGCAGGATTGGAATGCAACGCTAGCGGCTCTCAGCATCAAGCTGTGATAAATCTGAGGTAAGAAGTTGATACCGAACAGCTAGCGCCGCATCAACCGCCTTTGCAATAAATAGAACGACGTTTTGCAGAAAACTCGATATATTTGAGTCGGGGAGACATAAGCACAGATCCCCGCATTTTGTTTGACCAGGCGGCATTATTTTGTTTTGTTCATGTTTTTTGTTCGGTGTGTCGGCAGATTTCAGAATCTATATTCTAAACAAAAAACAGTTCACAGTCTACAAAAAAATCCCGATAGTTCGGGGTCAGTGACTTCGAATATTCCCGGCACTTTATGCTTCCAACTCATTACCCTTTCATATGAAGTGGCCTTCGACCTCAAGCCCCGTGCTACAAGCATTTTGACATCTGAGGCAAAGGCAGCGCTGCCGGCAGCGGGTTCCGCGCCGGCGCGTGATGGATGAAGCCGTAGGTCTAGAGGTCGCATCTCCTGTTACCCAGCTGTGATTTAAATGAACCTTGCTGGCGGATTCAGCAATCGCTCTTCATTTCGAAAGGTCGCGCTTTAGAGACCTCGCACTCCTCGGCTCGGGCTCACCCCTCTCCGACGGAAGCTAGCCTTGAGGGGGACGTCTACTGATTAGCACACCTGATGCATCTGGCCGCCTGATATACAGAAACATTCAAATTAGACTCGGACGGCTTCCTTACACTGCGAGATGGGAGGAAGTTGGATTATATCAAAGCTACATTCCAGTGGAGGATCCAGGATTTCATTTCAGGGGTGGGAGGGGGGGGGCTAGAGGCTCGAACCTCCCTTGCCATTGCCTTGGAGCGGCCTCCGGCTATGCAGTTACTATAGGCACCCTGACATTTGGGGCGGGGTGGGTGGGGTTGGGCTTGAGCCCCTAGCTTCCCTTGTATCCGCCACTGCTATAACCAATATTGGTGTTGAAACGCTGCTTTACCGGCACACGGTTACGTCAGATAACTATTGCCAGCGATTATCAGATGAAATGTGGGATTGGTAAGTGGCCCCGACAATACGGGCCATTTAACACGGAGCAGCAGATAATAAGCACCACAACGAACCGTCACTTAGACGGAAACCGAGCTCCCGCGAGATAAGCGAGGCTTTGAAAGCTCCAGCATTTATCGATGTCGTAAGCTACAAACGAGACTCTCATTCCAGCGGGACGACTCACCAGCGTCAGATAACTCACATGAAGCTCGGTTAAGAGAGCCATTACAGGCAGGCACAGGAACGTTTCGTGGGATAGGAGATGTTTGCGCCACCTCGGCATCCCACAACCCCCGGTCACGCGCGGACCGGCCAGCTTTGTATGCAGGCGTGGAAACGACACCTTAAAAGCGTGTAACCACCGGTGTAGCACTCTCCACCCGTTGGGGTTATCTTCATACGAGATTACACGCTACACAGGTGCAGCGTGCTCTCAGAGCTGGCTGCGGTATGTCAGTGGACTCGCCCAACAGCACGAATCCAGTTTCACTGCGAAATATGCACACCCAAGTCAAATCGATGTGATGAGTGCGATATCATCAAAACTGCAGTAGAAGCAATTCTGGGAAACTTAATTCCTTTAAAATATGCCCGGGTAAAATAATGTCACCCGTCATCCTGTCCTGACTGCAGAGCGGCGACGACCACGTTTGAAACAGTCGCGCTGTCGACTACAGTGTGCATTTGACAGATCGGCGTCACCAGTTGTTGCACGTGGCGCTGACAGCGCTGACCACCTGTCCTTTGCACTATCGACCTCGTTCGCCGTAACTCCACTCCCCTCCCCTCCCCAAAATCAACATTTACCAAATGTCGACACCAGGCCCTCTGCTGACCCAGCCCGAGGCCTTATATCTCGCCACCTTATCGTGTCGACTGTGTAAGCTCAGCCGCACAACACGCGTCACAGGGCATAGAACTGACGAGGTCAAGGTCAGGTCGCTCGCTGCCGGACAGTGACCGCACGCGGCGGCGGGGGTCAGCGGGGTCGGTCGGTCCGACCGCGGCCGAGCGCGCTCCCAGGCCGCACTGGTCAGGAGTGCGGTGGTGATTGGATTCGCGAAACCGGTGCCGCTGAAAAACGGCCAGCCGTGGGTGAGCGTGGGACAAAGTGGCCGGTTTGGAGCTATCGCCGACACGCCACCGGCCACTGCAGCCACCTAGCACGCCACGCCAGCCAGGGTCGAACAAAGCCGCTGCAGCCGAGGTGATGACGCCCTGAGACCGATGGAGACGCGGAGAAAGGAGAAACAACAGCCGGTGGTGACGGGCGGGAGCGGGTTCCCGCCGCTCTGATGGCCTCCGGTGTAAGGGTCGCCGATACGACACGAAGAGGCCTCGCCAACTGTGGGAGGTAGCGCTGTCCATCGCCTACGCCAGGAAATGGTCGGTCTTACATCCTTCACGGGCCCCGACCATACTACGACATGACTCTACACAGGAATCACAAAAAGTCGAAGAGAGCACAAAAACAATCCGTCGTGAGATTCTTACCGAGCTATAAGGTTTTCTTCCATAATAAAAGTTTTTGCAGTGCTCTTTATATACCACAAAACATTTGGAAATAAAGACAGGCTTTCACCGCTGCGTCTACCAGTAAAGGCGGAAGGTCCGGATTTAAAGGGTAGATCGTGAAACTTTCAACCCATATCTTTCCAGAGAAAGACGAAATATCTAATTAAAGGTGGACACAGAATTCCACCGCCTATGGCGTCTATCTCTTTCTCTCACCTCCACAATCCATGACGAAGCCCCTGATAGCAGCTTACTGTCAGCAGAGAAGGTCGGCAGGCAAACGGGTCGTGCCGGGGTGCTATCACACGCGTCACCGTCACCGTGGGGCCGGCACGTCATCAGGGCGGACTGACGGCTTCGGCGGGCAGGACCGACACAGCCGATCGTTCGCCCGATACAAGCCGACGAGAACAAACACTCGTCGACGGCATATTAATGAGTGCGGCGGCGATGGGGCAGGCGATGAGCCACCGCGGATCCGGCTGACGGCAGCCGCTTCCAAACACCGCTGTCGGCTGCCGGACCTCTCGGCACTGGGCGTCGACTGTTCTCCATGAGAACGGTGCACTTAGATACCAAGGAGGTGACCTTCAGCCGGCTTCTGTAACGGTAGACATCTTTACAACGGATGTCATGCAGATTTAACGAGCGATCACATTTCGAGGTACAAATATTCATGACACGGCCTCTGCTGGGTGCTTTGTCGTGCCATAATGGAGCGTCTGGGGAACGAATTCAGCGCCAGGTCCTGACACAAAAACGAAACCGCATAGTAGCTCAGCTAAAAAAGAGCAAAAAAGCGTACCGTATAAGGAGATGCGACAGATAAAGGGATATGGTGACCGCTGTCGTCGTCCCATGCCTGCTCTGATGGAAGTCGCGCCTGACAAACTGGCCAGGTGACTATGTTGGCCAAGGATAACTGTAAGAAAGCGAGAGACCAGTCCTAGACTTAGGTATGTTTGGACTCGTATTAGCTGACTTCCACACTCCACACCAAATGTACAGCAAAAAGTCAAGGCTAGATGCCTGACCACTCGCCCCTAAAGTAAAATGGCAAAGTTTCGTATAAATAA
Source organism: Lepas anatifera (assembly GCA_034440635.1). Classification (NCBI taxonomy): domain Eukaryota; kingdom Metazoa; phylum Arthropoda; class Thecostraca; family Lepadidae; genus Lepas; species Lepas anatifera. The sequence continues at coordinate 92,534 of JAOTON010001410.1, read as the reverse complement.
ACAGCAAATGAAAGTAACGAATAAGGACAGGCATCAAAAGAGAAGGATATAGCAAAGCCGGGCCACGCCATGTTGAGACTTATCATCTTGCATCTTTCTAGTCGGATCTGTAGTGCAAACTCTGAACAAATCCTTACGTTTGCCATATGTTTTAAACCCTGTATTCTGTGAATCAATTTTCAGCACAGAATTATCATACAATAGCACCAATCAAGGATACTTCAACCGGGAATAAAACAAATATTGCGAGACAACAAGCCCGTGGACCGGCTGGGTAGGACCTTGTAAACATCGCTGTATTCGTTCATGGTATGCGCCATCTCACCAGCGTGAAACCACCGAATGTGGAGCGGCGGGACATCACGTCCCGCGACCGTGTACGGAGAAGTCAGAATGGAGGACGCAGCTCAAGCTGGCGTTTCTCGGGAGAGTGGATGGCGCCAAATTCCTGCACGTGGCAGCGGACTCGGCACGAAAACCAGCCTCTCCGGCCAGTGAGGTCATCACGAGACCATAACGACGATCGGTGAATGTGGCGGGCCAATCAAGGCCAGTGGAAACGGTAGCAACGGGACATCAAGCATACTTATGCAGTCCAAACCTGCATCAGTTTTTAAACTTATCAGAACATATATCAAACTATATGTATCCACTGTCCAAAATGTACACAAGGATAAAACACCTGAGGCTCGAGGAGGTAAGAGAGAAAACGACACAAACCATCGGCACATGGCCACAATCATCTTGTTTTATGCTTACCCCAACATACTGTAGGTGGGGGGGGGTCGCCACCGGTGGACCTGAGGTCAGACTGGGCCCCCACTATCGAAAAATGTGGAGGAGGAGCACTTTTGGCCAGAAGAGTTTTGGACTGTATTTTAACTGTCTGGGTTTCACGCTCCCTTTTTGACCGTCATAGCTTCATGTTTTCTTGTATTATCTTTCCGTTCATAAACTTTAAGCATAGTAGGTTCTTTATTATTTTTGGGGTATATTTGGGCATCATTTGATATTTTCTCTTTTAGTGTTCGCTGCTCTCTCCTGTCACCTTTCACTATAAGCGTTTAGCTATTTAGGGCCTTAGGCGAATAAAATATATCCCCTTGGAATATGTTTCACAACTTGAGGTATCAGTAAAATTTTACAGGCATATCACGCAAGGCGCCTAGCCCAACAGCATGCGTAAGTAGCTATTTCCTAGGTACCCAACACCACATGCACTTATGAAACGGGCACTGTTTTTGGCAAGTGCCTTCGAGGCGTGCGCTGATCCCCTGGTCATTTCCAACTACTTGGGTCTGGTCAGTGAGGCAATTCCGTTCATTACCTTCGTCATCGGCGGCCTGCCACCGGCACCGACAGGTCAGCAGGGGAGTCAGAAATGGTCCACCGGCGCCCATTCGGCCGCACACCGGCTCCTTGGTCCGACTTTGTGCCGCAATAGAGGCGCGTCGAGGGTTGCGCCAGAGAGCTAGATGCCGTAATGTCATTAGACGATGATCAATGGCTGTAATTGGAACTGAGGTATGACTTCTTATGGTATGTGGACACGGCCGCTCCACAACAAACAAACTTGCGTGATACCTGTAGGTAATGCGGGCCCTAAGGCTTGTAAGTGCCTTATACTGACGCTCCGCTTTCAAGGACGCATCCACAATTGATGTGTTTGAAAAATGCCTTGCCCATGGGATTACGTGGTCCGCTCCAAACCGTGAACTACAACGGCAAGTATTAGAACGGAGTACAGAGAGCTTTTCTGAGCACTTCTGAGCACTTCAAAATGCCGTTAATTGAACATAGGTCCAGATTCCTGTCTTACTTCGGAGAAGCAGAAAACATTCGACACAGTTTCTGAGTAGCATGTTCTGAGCAATAAGAGCAATAATACTAAGCTATAAGATTATTCATAAATGACCATAAGTATCAGCAATCTTCTCGAAGTCTGATGGTGTGGCAGCCCAGGACTACCCTCAACACCCGCGTCGATGACGTCACGCAGGCACATTCCAGCGCCGGATTCTGGTGCGACGCCGCAGCGTACGATTACACCGGCCTCCGTTCGCCCGGTGAACAATGGCACGGCCCCGATCCCCCGAGGCAGCACAAACCGACACGTGAGCACAGCCACCCCACCAGCCAGGATACCGCAGATACACTGGGTGGCGTGCCAGGCCCAGTCATAGCTGGTGATGTCGGCTGTTCGGCGTGCCCCAGCGCAGACAAGCCAGACTGTCCCTACAGCATATTTCACGGAGTTTACCAGGTCCGAAACAAGGCAAGAGAACATTGTCCAAAGGTCTTCAAATAGAACATTTGTATCTTAGGCATGGGTAGCGGAACTGAGGGGGTACCGGGACACCGTGTCCCCCTTGAATGATGAATTTCAACACTAACCCTATGCTGTTGACTGGAAATAAATGGGTTCAGAAGATCATGGTGACCCTTAAATTCAGACCCTCCGCCGCCGCTGATTTAAGAGACGAAAAGGGCGGAAATCTGAGCGCCAAACCTCAGGTGGTAGCCGGGTAAAAGCATACAAGCACACCAGCCAGCTCTGGTCAGGGATACGGCCGGCCACCCAGCCCTGGGCAGAGGTACAGCCGGCCCACCAGCTGTGACCAGGGTTACAGCCGGCCTACCAGCTCTGGCCAGGGGTTCACCTGGCCAGCCAGCTGTGACTAGAGGTACAGCCGGCCAGCCAGCTCTGGTCAGGGAAGCCGGCCCACCAGCTGTGACCAGGTTACAGCCGGCCTACCAGCTCTGGCCAAAGGTTCACCTGGCCAGCCAGCTGTGACTAGAGGACAGCCGGCGAGCCAGCTCTGGTCAGGATACAGCCGGCCCACCAGCTGTGACCAGGGTTACAGCCGGCCTACCAGCTCTGGCCAGGGGTTCACCTGGCCAGCCAGCTGTGACCAGAGGTACAGCCGGCCACCCAGCTGTGGCCACGGGTAAAGCCGGCCAGTCAGCTGTAACCAGAGGTACAGCCAGCTCGGACCGTCAGCGCCAGCTCCCTCTGGTGAAAACGCACGAGAAAGTGCGATGGTGTCGGAACAGGACGCACCCCGGCCACGTCTTCTGCCACTACACAAACACTCGTGTCTGACCGCAGCATACACACGACCCAATGACTGGCGTGGACGCAAGGCTGCCTGCTTACTCAATCCGTGGACATTTTCTCTTCGCAACGGATTCTTGTGTGTGTATGGCTTGCTATGCAAGCAGACAGGTAATTCAAACGCTCGGAAATTAGAATTGTATATGAGTTCCAACAGCAGGGATATTCTTGAGCGCGGATGTATAGATTTCTTAAGTGTTACGCTGGAAATGGCTGGATTAGGCGGCACAAAGTCCTCCACAATTATCGTGTTTCCTATTAATTCAGTAAGGCTCTCACGGGTTTTCACTTTTCAGGCGTACGACTAGCCCTGAACCCCCACCCCCTGGCCTCCCTCCCGCGGGTGATCAAGGGGATAACAGGACGCAGTCCAATTGTGTAAATGACAAACCATTACACTGGGGCGGCGATTTTGGCGGCGCCCTGGGCACCGCCCCGGGTGCGGTCCGGTCCGGCTGGGGGGGGGGCGGGGCGCTTCATTAGTCGGCGGCCACCCGGCGCGGCCGGTTCCTCCCCGGCGAGTCGTGTCCCCGTCCCAGTCTGAGGCTACGGTGCTGACGGCTCCAGACAGGAGCTGTCAAGAGCAGGGAGCGGCGCCCCGGAGTTACTACCGCAGCCTGGCACCAAGCTTAGAACTAGGCCACGATAAAAACCAAAGGGCTTTACAGTGCACATTTCTATAAAAATGATACCTGAGAAATTAGGTACAGGTGATCTTGAACCTATTGGTTTTATGGTGTCATTGGTGAAGTGAAACCCCTGGTGTCTTCCCAGTGGTTGTCGCGACAGCCCGGTCTCGTCAACAACACCGGCGCGCTCAGGTAGAGGGGGAGGGGGGGTTCAGCCGAGGTGCCGTCACGGTCATTAGTGGAGCTGCCGCATCTCGTCACGAGCTGTCGCCGCCTAACGACCTGTCGGCAAGGATACCAACCCGCGCGGCCGACAGGACTGTGTAACGACAGGCGGACAACCCGCCACCCAGGATACCAACCCGCGCGGCCGACAGGACTGTGTAACGACAGGCGGACAACCCGCCACCAGGATCCCAACCCATGCAGCCAATAGGACTATGTTATCATGGACGGAAACATCCTGTCCAGGCGCGTGGATTAGAAAAAATTATTGGGGCTGCCCAAATCTATGATAATGTTAATAACCAGTCAATTAATACGAATGCAGAAAATAAGCTGTGCTTTATCCCCGGAGACCTGTTAAAACATATAATACCAATTTAAAGTCATCACATTCCCTTAATTACGACAGACGTTGAATTCATGCTGAACTCCTGAAACTCATTTCGCGTCAATTGTTACCAACCAGGCGCGTGGTTAAATGAAAAAGTCAATGAAAACATTCAAAGGGCTGTTGCAAACAGTCAGTGAAAGAACAATGTTGATCATTACGGCGTAAATAAACTATTTAAATGCAAATTAAAGAAATACTTGGTGCGGGCGAACCCAGCTGCTGGGAATCAAAGGCAAGAGATGGAAACGGCGTTTTATGAGTTCGAAATTTTTGGAGCTCTAAAAGTCATCTCATCACCGTACAGTTTTTTTCTTTTCTACTGTCACAGGCTAAAGTGTGACTAGTTAACGACCCTGTTTTAGACGGGCTCGTCGGTAACTGGTAGCTTCCAACTCAGTCCTCGTTGGATACTCTGCGTTCAATATTGAGAGAGCATGTGTGAGTTCACTTAATTTTGCTGAGGTCTGACTCACTCTCGATGGCTGACTCCATGGCCTGACTCCCTATCGATGACCGACTTGATGGTCTGACTCACTGTCGATACCTGCTTTGAGGGCCTGACTCGTTATCGATGACTGACTCGATGACCTGACTTGCTATCGATGATTGACCCGATGGCCTGACTGACTTTCGATGTCCGACTCGATAGCCTGACTCGCTATCGATGCCCGACTCGATGGTCTGACTTGCTCTCGATCTACCGGCTGTTAAGCTTCAAGCGGCTGTCATGTACTGTTCAGTAGATGCGACCCCTTAGGTCAACAGCAACTGATGCTTCAGCACTTCGTGTTTGCCTTGGCACGATAAACGATGTCACAAGACCTTGTGATCTGCCTCCTTTGAACAACAAAACTTCATTAGTCACCATCCACCAGCTCCCAGCACAGACACTAATGCAGAGTCACGCACAGTCTGACACCACCAGGGGCGTCGCCAATACATTTTTACTGGGGGATGGGGGACGGACCTCAGGCCGGCAATGACTGGGGAGGCGAATTTTGATCATATTGACTGAACTTTACCAACACACTACTAGGTCCCCTCGCGTAATATGGAGGAAATACCCATAAAACATATGTCGACTTCCAAACATTTTGAGAGAGGCGTCCCCGTTTGATCCCGCCTGAGTTGGGGGGACACATATCCCTCTCCGCTTTCGACGTCAATGAACACCACCGATTGCTGCACGGAAAAAGCCTCTCTGGACTTGAGAGTCGTGATGACAGGCGACGTCTGGACGCGGCGAGGCTGTGGGTTTTTACAGGACGGTGCGGAGCGGCGCTGGAGGCCGGCTGCCGGTGTCTGTAGCCCCGCTCAGCGATGGCAGACCTCTCCAGCACTGACGCCCAGAATGCAGCGCCGAATTCCAGAGATCTTCAGCGCTGCACAGCCAGCGAGAGGCCGGCTGCCGCCTAGACGATTCAGCACTGAACTGAAACTTTGGGAGGGAGTGGAGGCCGGCACGATTCCTCCCCCTCAAGCGATTGAACACTGAACAGAAACTTAAGCGGCATCCAGCAGGGCTTTCAATAACGTTTTCAACATGAACAGTAAGACCAGGGCGATGCAAAGTTTTTGAAAAACCACTTTACGGAAATATCGGTATTCTACATACATTGCAGAAGATTCCAAACAATTAATCGACTACATTAGGCGTTTCCCGCATATCTGTCATCAAATGGTCACTTCTCTATGATGCTCTTGGCTCTGAATTGCTGCAAAGTATAGGACAAGAATACCGTACCGAAATTGATGATCCCGTCATCAGTCAGAAGGAAACGCCATTTGTTCTCTTCCAACGATTACATTTCTTTCGACAGCCATTGAGAAGACGATCATTATGCGCTTTGCGGTAAGGAAATCAGAGGGAAGTTGTCCCACTCAACCCATGCTTGGGATGTAGCGAGTTCAATGGGTGCTGATTAGGCACCAGAGTGTGCAGACCGTCGCTGCCTCAGCGAACGAAAAAAGTCTGCAGCGTTGCGGAAGTCACGACCTCCGCAGCCCCCCCCCCTCCCTCCCTCCCCGTATGTATGGACCGGGTCAGCGTGTACAAAGCCAGCCCAGGCGGCTACAGCTGAGATAACAGTGCTGCAGAGACGGACCAGCTGCAGCCGGTCCTGCTGCACGCGCCCCGACCAGCCCGCTGCGCGCGCCCCGACGGGCCCACTGCACGCGCCCCAATAGTCACGCTATTCGCTCCCCGATAGTTACGCTGTTCGCTCCCCGATAGTCACGCTGACACCCGCCCACCGGACCAGGAACTGGTCACTAAAGACACTGCAAATTATCGGTACAAAGAGGACGACTGACCAGGCAACAGGTGTTCCCAAGCTTCAAGTACGCTCAGCAAGTGGTCAAAGACTCCGTACTCACCACATACGAAGTAAGGCTTTCTCTCCTTCTGCCTTCTCAGAGACAGGCACTACTCCTTCCACTGCGGCATCCCGCCACCCCAGCGGCCTGCGAAAACACGAGGTAGGAGGTTGTTAGTCGTCCCGCCAAAAGATCCACCCGCATGTGGGATACCATCATGTCGCTGGTGTGTCATACCATCATGTCAAGCAGTATCAGTAATTTTACTTTTATCCCCCGGCCTTGCTGGTTTCTGGCTCTCGCTCTTCCATCACACAATCTCGGTTCGCGCGCCTGCCAGCGGGGCTCGGGCAGCAGCTACTGGGAGATGGCGGCGAGCACGCAGTATGGGGCGGGGGAGGACACTGCGGCTGGTTATTGATCCGTCGTTTGAGTTTTATGACTCATAACATCGTATGGGCTCTCCAAATATCGAGGCGCACAAGAGCGAGCGGTAGCAACGGGATAGCCACATAAAATGCGGCTCACTGCACCAAAAAACCAGCCAGGAAGATAAAAAGAGATTTGTTTCGAGCCGCCGGGGGCACGAACAATATCGTTGTTGCCTCGAATAGTGAGTGGTTGTCTGAGGACCTATGGCGAGGAGGGACACGTCGGCAGAGGAGAGAGCACGGGTCCTCCAGCGCCACGCCGCCGCCGAGGCAGGTGCAGCTACTCTCCCTCAGTTCACCTGCGTCATTAGGGTCTCTTGTTCCCGCTATGGCACGGTGACAGCGACTGCGTGTGAGACGCCTCACAGCTTCTGACGGAAACTGACGGGCCGTCAGATTCTGTCCCCAACAGCTGCCGCCACTACCTGACGGAATCTCTCGCCAACCATATGGGATGGTTCGCACAGGCACACACTGGCCTTTGATGAACAAATCGACAGCTTATGCCGAATGGTGTGTGTATTAATACCATTATCTACAGCTGTTGGCGGAAACGTTCTGTTGACTTCATCACCCGCTGTTGACTCCACAAAGATGCCCACAAAACATGGTCTGTCCACGCACGCACTAAACAGTCAACACTGGCCGGGCCATTATCGTTCCACCACTAGACTCCGCGTTACACAGCTAAAGCACGATGAATCTATTTTGCAGTGTAAAGTCTGAAGACGAAGTGTAGGATCTGTGCGCAAATTATTTCGTAATCTGGCTCATGACCGGATCCAGCCGTTTACCGTGGGGCCGGGGCCAAACCTATGTCAGTGAGCGAAGCAAAGTGATGAGCGGTGGAGGCCGATAGGATTAAGTGGCGCAATAAATACATTTTTCACCTTCAAAGAAGTACCTTAGGAACGGACAAAAACGCTTAAAGATGTTTTTCTGACGGATACGTCTTCCCATAATGATTAACTAAGAAACACTAGTTTATTTGTGGGGAGGGGGGCACAAGTGTTTGATCCCTCTCTTTTTCACTTTTGGGGGTGACATGACCGGATAGCCTCCAACCTGGATCCACCGATGGGAGAGGATGATACGTTAAGAGTAGTAAAGCTAGATATCTAAGAACGTGACAGCAAACTAGCGCCAGGCTAATCCCAATTTTCCTCCCACAATATTTGGAACGAGAGGCTAATGTTTGCCTTCTTCCCTTCATCCTAGATGGGAAATTGGTTAAAATCATTGGTTGATTTTATCACTGATCTTTTTATATAAAATTCCGTCTCACTTGAGGAGATTAGGCAAATAACAGCTTTTTGTTTTATGACAATTCTCCTCGCTGTTCCAGCACAGATTATTCATTCTGAACTTGCCACAATTCGGTACAAAAATGAAGTTGGACTGTTAGAATGTGCGTACATGGGTGGCTGCAAATCGAATATTTTCAGAGAGGCAGTTCTGTACTCGACGACGTGTACAAATCTTTGACTTCCCCTCCATCGAAGCGTGCAGCTGAAACAGCGAACGAACAGTTTGGGGAGCGTGGAAGCAGCCTCGCTGTCCATCCATCGCCTGCGGCGCGAACCGGTCGGTCATTCACGCCCGCCGACGTGCAAAACAGAGGGCGCCAGCGTAAATCAGGGGCGAACACGGCTCGGCTGATCCGGAGGAAGCAGCGGCGCCGGGGGCACGCGCCAACAGCTGCAGACCAGACAAGGCACCTCCGGCGCAGGAGAAACGGCTGCCACACGGCCAGATAAATGACGGTAAGTGTGCCAGCGCGGCGATGGTCCGCAGAAGCCATCTGACGCATATTTATTACGACTCAACACGTCGCCCAAAGGATGGTGTTCTTGAAACATCAACAGAGAGGATCGATGGGCCAGCGCCGACCCAGCCCAGCTGTGGCCAACTCACCAGCCGGCGGCCCGGTGGCCTTCGAAGACGACCATCTGGAACAGGAACTGAACGAAATAGCGAGGATCAATACGCTGACAATACCTTGGATCAACGACACTCGAGAGTTTCCAATCTGTCGTAGGACGGGACATAGGTAACAGCCGATGGAACAAGTCGCGTTTTTTCCTCGACTCGACGTTTGGGACGAGGGGGCTCCGCCTGGCTGAGGGATGTGGCAAACACATTTTCGCATTCCTCACCCACTATCGTTAATTTGTTCTAAATTTGCGAATGTTTTTAAATAATAATGAATACTTCAAAACTTATATTTTCTTCGTATTTTGAGCAACCAGTTCTATGCATCTTTAGCCTCCCTCTGAAAATGAGATTTTAACTTTAGCAACGTCTCGTATCAATATGTCGGGGTTTTTCCACTACAGTGTAAAAAATGCGTGCAGCTTCAGCGGAGAAAATCCCTAAATACCGAAACGAATAATTCTTCCGAATCTGCTATGTAATTTCGCGAATTAGCAATGTCTGTTAATTCCATTATTTCTGTTTCACCTTGGTTCTCTTCAGAAGCGCTTAGCAGAAATATCTAATGCCTCCTAAAGCCGCTTCTAATCCGATTTACCCCCGTTTATATCTTAAGTGACCTGTCACTTCAAACGTTTGTGAATCTGCTGAATGACGACTCAATAAAAACACAGCGCATCGTGAGCTTGCTCCGGCAATCGAGAATGGCGTTCTTCAGGATGTCGCTACGCCACATCTTTTCACAAAAAAACAGTTTGTCTAGACTTCAGAGACATGTGGAATAGGGGTGTCACACCATGTCCACTGGAATGGCAGCTGAAAGGGGTTCTGTCACTGCCGTTATGCTGGACCGCTCGTCACACGACCGGTCCCCGAGCTCTGAAGTAGCTGCCACCGTTGTTGTCAAAGCCGGTTCCGACTATGTTCCTCTGAAGCCATGGCATGTACTGGAACACAGTGATTATTCGAATGACGACAGTAACATTTCAAGACTATATTTCAAGGCGGCCGCGCCACACGCAGAGGGCTGTCTAGGGGAAACCGAGGGGAACAAGGACTGAGGGACGGCTCAGGAGGCTCTGAGGAGGGGGAGGATGCGGAACGCCTGATGGCGACGACGGCAGAGTGAAGTTCTTGATGCATGTTCCGCCCTTCTGGGCCACTGCCCGCTCAGCTATAAGGCCAACCCTGACGATCTCTTCAACATGGAGCATATCCTTTTGGCTCCTAAAATCTCCTGCAGGCTTCCCCAAAAGTAAGTGATATCACCTCGTGTCTTCTATTTGGTAGCAGAGCTCGGCAAAGTTATCTACATCAGAAGGAGCTTACAGGATGTTGGAGGCAACCACGGGAACAAAATAGCAGTTGTAAAGTGCCGCGCGCCGATCTCGAAAGGGCAGCTCGAAGACTGGAAAACCATTTCTTACGAGACGGTTTTATTCCGTTTCTGCAGACGAAAGCGGGAATCACAATTCGGAACAACCTCCATGCTCACAGGAACGCCAGCTCGAACCAAAGATAACACAACTATCGATAAATCCGTTCCGCGACCAACTCTAAATATCCATAATACTAATACCTTGAAGCATAACTTCACAATTATTGAGCGACGTTACCTACTAGGCGCTAATCCGAAACACAACACTTTTGCAATCTAAACGTACCGACTCGTTGCGCTTCCATAGATGACAGCAACGCGCAGCTTCTACATCTCGCCGTACACCAACATCTGGCTCCATCACGGGACCCCACCGGCTCGGGATCACGGCTCACAAATAGTCACATGGCCGCCAGAGACCTACGAGTTAAACGTGTCGTTACAAATATATAAAGATAACTCGAAACCCAGAAAATGTCGTATGGAAAACTTCTGATTTAACTCAATATCAAAGCATATCACGCATAGCAAATCACATTGATAAGCGTGCCGTAAACTACTTACGGAGGCCAGCCGGGCTCTACGCACATCTTGTCACCACAGCGTCCGTCAGCGAAAAGACCAACGCCCTGACAGCCGACCCAGGTCGCCACAAGCGCCCGCAGCAATTCGCATGACGTCAGTCAAAGTCCCTACACACAATACGCACTATCGAAATCATCGCACCTCCTACTGAAGCCTCAGACCTTTCACGACTCAAGAACCGCCTATCTAGAATATTCTACGAAACAGAGCAAATCACGCCTATTCCAAATGCTAAGCAATTATTAAACCTCAGCACTAGGCTCACGTCACGTGACGTCAGTGGCCTGACCCAAGTTTACCACGGGCCGCCAGCCGTCTAGCGGCAGGAGTACAAACCGACAGTACACATTGATCCCGTCCTCGGCGCTCTCAACAATACGACTGATACTTTGCCAACAGGGCTGCAAACGGGCGCTTACACTCCCCATTGACCGTCCGCAGGGCGGTCAATACAGAAAAAAGCCCGTTTGCGAACACGAACAAATCAGACAATGAAGTTTCCAAGTTTGCCTTCCTCTTGACTAACAAATACGAGCTTGAAAAATAATATGTGTGCTATCAGCCTCAGCGCAGTGACAATTATGAGCGGACGCAGAACACATGCTGACCAAATACGCACTCATGACGTCACACAAAGTGGCGACGCCAGCACGTCACCAGACGCGACAAACCACCGCTGTAGGGTTTCATGCCCTTTTGCCACCACTCGGCAAGGAGAACCCACTTCCACCTCCAACGGTGCCAACATCCACCCACAGAATGCGAGTGACTCCAGTGGTGGCGAGAAAATGAGCGTCCATCAACGATCCCTCTTAGTGTTCTCCCACCAGGTTGTGAGACCACATCGTGCGGGAGATGCCACACCTGCTCCCTGAGCTCGCCCATCGGTGCTTTCAAACCGCAGCCGTCGTGAACTGCACCTACAACCACCCTAGTTAGCACCTTTGGCGGATTCTCTACAGACTCTACACTCTCTAGCTCAGTAATCGACACATATGCTAGTTGCTCCTTGTCATTGAAACTAATGCTTTGCTGGAAGTCAGCTCGTAACCCTTGATCATCCACTGAAAATCCTTTCCCATCCGACAACTTCTGAAAATCACCATCTGACGGAGTGGAAAGCTCAACTCCCAAAGTGCCTCCAGAATGGCTGACTAACTCACAATCGCTGGTGCTACCTGTCACACAGCTGAACTCTCATCCTTCGCATAAGCATGAACGGCTGGATAAGAACGTATCCCGGTGTCGGGGTTCTGCCTGACGCGAACCTTCTGCCCATCTGTAGCGCCGCAAGGTGGCGACTGCACTAGGCCCGTTAATCTCAACTCCAAATCTAGATATTCGCGTCGGAGGGCAGCCCTAGACCGCTCTGCCTCTAAACGGATTTCCTGTTCTCTTACTATGAACCTTTCCTTTACAGCTCTATACTGGGCAAGCAAAAGCTGAATTTTAGCTTCCCGCCCAGCCGTGGCCCCTGGAGCCACTGAACCGCAAACAGACGCCATGCCTATACCAACCCCTGAGGCTATGGAACCTACACAGGAACAGTAAACATGAACACGACTGCTGAACACTAAACCCAAACGAAAAATTGAGTCAAATTGAGTCTCACGAGGTAAAATGTGACCATTTCACGTTTGAATTTTTGTAATTTTAGAGCTCTTTGGGAACCGGAGCCGGACCCGTTCTGACGGCTCCGGCTCCGGCTCCGATCAAAAGTGTTGCGGCGGCTCCGGCTCTGACTCCGGGCAGAATGGTCGGCTCCGGCTCCGGCCCACATCCCTGGTTTTTACCCATTTATATCAACAGCCACCAAACTCTGCAAAACACATAATATGAGCTCCGTTTTGAAGGTTGAGTAGGATCTGGTTATCAAGATGGGCCATACAATATTCAACCGTGTGAAGTTCGTCACTTGTGTAACAAGTTGGAAATGATTTCAAATCAGTACACAATAAAAATATCTGAATTACGCTCGTCAAGCTGCGCATTTACTAGAGTCGCCAACGAGACCGCTCATCTCACCCGTTTCTTCACTAATCATCACTCCAAAAGTCATTATCTCACACGTCGACCACCTTAGCGTTTCGTCAGTGGTCGCGTCTGCCGAGCGCGCGCGCCGGTGGCAGTCGCCGCGGGCGCTTCCGACGGCCTCCCTCGCCCGACCCCTGACCTGGCGCCCTCCCCTGGGACAGTCACTCCGACTCTGCGGGTACCACCGGCGACACTGGGACCATACATGTGTCGTCTTCCCCGACGGAAGCCGCTCAGCCGTGCTGAACCCCGAAACTGGGGCCCTCGCTGCCTCACTTAAAACCTTTGGGATGATGGGCATTTGAGCACAAAATAGAGAGCTAGCCGTTTCTTGCTCGTCACCAGATAATGCATCTGACCTTCACGGCTAGACCAACAGCCTCAGGTCATATCTGCTGACAGAAGCGTAAATATGAGGATGCAAATAATCCCCGTGCGTGGAGTGACTTGGTGATTTAACTAATGCCCAGAAGATGAGGCGATGACAACAAATGTGACGAAGTAACAGCTCATGGCTACATACATTTTCAAGCAGACACTGTGTACACAACCCGACGGCTTTTCCGTAATCGGAGAGCCCACGGATGGCGGCAAATTTCCCGAGTCAGACTTCCCCGGAATAGGAGAGCCAACTGTCAGTGTGGTAACATTTCCGAGTCACTGGTGTTTGGCACCCTGTGAGCACACACGCAGGGCTATTCAAGGGTACTCTCTGGAAGTCAGCCAATGTGAAGATAGGGAATATGCTTCTGGTCGCAGGAAATGCTGATTGAACGAACGGCTGGAAGCAATCACCGGGGTCTTGCATGATTTGAGAAAAGCTAGCGTTGAAGTCTCTCATTGTGTTTGGGCACCACGACCACAATCATTTTCAACCATAAGGTATTCTACTAAACTTTGTCCTGAACAATATAATGGCCACAAACAACTTACTAGCAAGATAACACTGAGTCAGAGTGACTGGACACTGTGTGTTTATTTGGAGGGTATGTCTTAGACGCACCACCAACAAAGCCAGTTGAAATAATGACATGAAACTCATACTGAAGTTTCGACAGCGCAGCTTCCTCCGATTAATATAAGCGAAATGAGTCAGGACCCTTTAGTTAGCCACCCTTTCCTAGCGGTATATCTACCCGATCCCTACACACCTCTGTTTCAATATTGCAGAGAAGGGAAATTGGTTCAGATAACTAAAATAGCAATTCAGGCGGAGTGATGGGTTTACAGCGCTTCACTGACGTGTCACGAGGCACACGGACACACCGTGCTGGATTATGTCCACCCAATGATGGATCCAGAGTCGGCCCCGGTGTCGGGCCATCGAGTCCAATTTCATAAATCTATCGTCACGAGCGTTTACTGGCCGCCTGACAGAGTGGAGTTCAAATGCGGGCGTACCGGTCTGAGCCTGGCAAATTAACTGCAGCGCTGCCCTCAAGCCAGCACCTTGGTGCATTTTAATGTGGGCTAAATGGGACCAGGCTTGCACCGGACCCTGGGAACGGACCCTGGGAACGGACCCTGGGAATGGGCCCTGGCGGCGGCGACTGGAGCGGCAGGTCACCCGGACCGGACGGGTCAGAGCTCCAGCCTTGTCTCAAATCATGCTAGCAATAGTCGTCTGGCATTCCCCTGCATTCATTGTAGGCACCATCGTTTCCAGACTTGGTGGAGAGAATGCCTCTCGTTTCCTTTATTTAGGTGCGATATGGCCACGTCGTTGAAAGCGCTCTTAACATAAAATACACGCATTGCCTTTCCTCACGAGAAACGTGCATGAAAATCAAGCCAGTAAACTGAAGAAGCATGCTTTTTGACACACAACTTAACAAATCGGCAGCAAAGAGAATTCCAGCTGATTAATTTCAGCACACAAACAATGCGCCTTCATTAAACTATGTCCATAATACCGTCTTCCACAGAAATTACCACCCAGATGGAGAGAGTGCCTGTCTCCGGAGAAGACCAGGAATGACAGGATAACTGCGGATCTCAGCAATTATTCTCAGTCCACATAAACAAGAGATTCCTGAACCCTAGCCTCACGGAACTGAATGCCTGGTGGAACGTCCTCGGCATACAAGCACCGGTTACTTTCGACCCAAACTTTGGTTTCCCATACAAAATATTGTTCAATAACATACTTTAGCAGTCCTCTCTACAGCTGATATAGCTGATATATTTCATATCCATAAAAAAGTTTTAAAACATGAGAAAAGATCATAATGAGCTGGCACAGATAGGAATATGAAATCGCACATTGCATGCCGGTGGTGGTTATTATTATGTTGAGTGGCAGAACGCAGCAGACTTCAAACGCGGCATATGCTCACTAAAAAGACAGGGGCTGAGCACACGGCAGGCGTGGACTGACATCAACATTTCACAGGTGTCACCACTAACAAAAACAAGCGAGAGGACCGGCCAATCTCCAATGTATTACTGACAAAAACCAACTCTCCGCTCCAGAAACAAAAACTCGTTGGATTTGGGCTTCTTGCTACCTTACCCACATACTGGTTAGGAAACTTTTCAATGTCTCAGCGCTGGCTAAAATCAGAAATATGTTGATGAAAATGAGGGCCTAGGCCACTGGACCCCATTTTGCAACATGTATAACACTTCAGGCCAATATGAGCTTGAAGTGGGCTTTCTACGACGGCTGTGATAGAGATGGGATGTATTGTTCAAGTCTCAGTTTACTCATCATAACGGAAATGGATGTAATGCTTGGGTGATATTTGGCCCAGTGATAATGTACCTGCCTCCTGATCCACACACACTGGGTTCAAGGGCCAACGGGGTCCTGAGGTAGCACAACCGGATCCTAGCGCGATGAGGCTCCATTAACGGCAAAGGTATCCCCATTGTCATTGATGCAGGATCTACGCATATTTCAAGCCCCTGGCATGCGTGAGCGGCCCCCTGGCTTACAAAGGAGGCCTCCTGAAGGTCAAGGATGCTTTTAAGCCCAACCACAGCACGTTATATTCTAGGTTAGGTTGGGACAGATCGAGACGTGCGGAAGCAAAGACCACATAAAAATGAAAATTAGTTAAAACTAGTCGATAATTTTAACCATTTAAACAGTAGCTTACATTTTTAGAATAATGTGATAATCTTAGTACAATTCGACATTCACTTACGTACATCAGACAATATTTTCAATGCTTTAAGACCAGGCCCCAAAAAGGTGAACGAAGCTCAGTCCAGTGAAGTGATTGACACGCAGAGGACCCATTTAAAGCAGAGGAAGCCCCCAGTACCACTGAAATTTCCCCGATATTTATTTATCTACTTGCCCCAGTTTTATCAAAATTCAATTATTTGAGGGCGCCTGTCGCATAAAGGAGAATATCAAACTGCACAAAAAAATGGACACGATGCCATATAAAGAAAAATTGAATACCCTGCCCGTTCGATTGTGAAGACCTACAAGCGCTTGTAGACCCTTGGAGGTCAGAGATAGAAAGCCCCTTGAAATCTGGCTCCCATGGAAAGAACCTCATGGCCACACCCTGCATAAAATACAGCAAAATATATACAAAGGTACCAGTCTCCTGCGTAAACAGTGGTTTGGTAGCCAGCGGCAGTGTGCGGAGGGGGACAGCCTGCGCTTGCGAGGCAGGGCCGGTCCTCTCAACGACGGCCAACCTCCGAACATCGCGAAATGGAACACAGTTAGAATAGCAGACCATGAACCAACGCACTCGATCTCTTGTTTAGACGAAGACTCGGACATGTCGAGCTCTGCGAGAGGTTTTGGTCTGCACTGAGACGAATGACCCCATAGTGCGGCGGCGCGGCCGCTGGGGCGACGACCGCCAGCGCACTCTGCCGAGACCGACACTGCACGCTGCAGACCTGCAGCCAGTGACCCTCCGCCGATGATGACGCTAATTGGTCAGACAACGGTGCCGAGTGGTGGGAGCGCGGCCCCGACCCGACGGCTGTCAGCCGTACAGATGTACGCCAATGAAGGGCACCATCCCGCCGTTTGATTAGTTTATCCGGCGGTGCAATTATTTCGCCTCTGATATGACGGTATCTCGGCAATGGTCACTGTGTTATTGAACGTGGATGATCCAGGCTCTCCGCACCAGCGTCAGCGATAGAGCCGAGGCCGTTAATGAAACAGCACGACCGGCAGCAACTCACCGCTGCAGCGCAGACGACGGCGATAATTCCGCCGAGATGCACAGACACGATATCTGATTACCACACAGTCGCCCGGCACCGTACCTGATCTAAGGCCCGGCACGCCCGACTGCCTCGGCCGCCGGCCGTGCCGCTAATGAAGGCGCAGGCTCAGACGGCACCAGCGCCGCCACACACCCGATCACATTTACCGAAAGCCGGTATTTCGTCAGGCGCTGATTAAGATCCGCTGGTTACCAGACGGACCGCGCATGATTTAAAACCGTAGCCAGGCGCGTTCGCTTCCAAATGGCGGCGTCGCGTAACCCGTGACCTGTTTCGTTAGCGGGGCGCGAACGCGGCGCGCTTCCAACACCCGGCGGCGCGATGTATCGCCGGCTCCGACGGCCCGGCCGCCGGCGGCGTTATGTATCGCCGGCTCCGATGGAGATGTTTGCGCTGCCAACGGACAGAGTTGCGGTGTGTAGTCACTCAGCGCTGAAACGCGCCGGGGTCTCATGAATATCCGGCCGCCGCCGGGCCCGCAATTACGGGCCGTCCCTCTGCAGTTGCCGCAGAATTACTCACGTTGGACACGGCACTCACTCCCACGCTGCGCCGGTCCTCGCAGAAGCGCGCCGATTTTGGCGCCGGCCTAAGCAGTTCCACTACCCGGCCCACTGGTGCTGCTCCGGCTATGCTCCGGGGAGGGGTATTGCTTGCTGAGGATGCAACTTTGAGGTGCGTTAATAAATATCTTACAGGCTGGTTATGTGTCACATTAAGACATTGTCGTCGCACCACGAAAGGAAGAAGGCAACGACCATTTCTTTCCAATTGCAGTATCGGTGGCAGATATGGTCAATACGTGACGCGTTTCACCGACTTTTGTGGCCTTCATAGGATTAATATTCCCAAATCAGCTTGAATAAAACCCGACGCTGCACTCCCTGCGTTCTAAGAGTGAGCATAAATGAAGATAATTATTTCGCATCCGGTTTAACCAGGCAATTCTCTTTGACCTGTAGCACCCATAAATCGCTCTGAGTGGGAGGGGCGGCCCCTCGCACCCCCACGCATACCAGCCACCCGCCCGGCTGTTGTTTACGGCGAGGGCGACAGTTCGCACCGCTGATCTCGATCAGGTCTCCCTGTTTACCTGGACCGGCGCGCCGCGGCGGAGGCAGGGGGAGGGGGCGGACCCGTGTCCGGTGGCCGCCCTACCTGTTCTCCCGCTGAACGCGCCCCCACACCGGTCACAAATGGGGCAATTACGGGAGTGTCGTTGGGTTGTGCCGCGGCTGCCGGCAGCTGCCGCGGACGCAGTCAGGTCGGCCTCTGAGGTAGTCCAGCAGCGCTGCTTCCCGCGCCGGGGTCCGACACCGCGTCAGGGTCCGACTTCTACGAACAACCGCGTCAGCTTGGTGCAGCAATCCCGTTAACCAATCGGTAATTTCAGGATAGCGCGACTCGGTTAAACATGAGACGATGTCGGGACTATTCATCAGCATACTTCTTACAAGGTTGAAATGATAGGGAGAGAATGGGCGCTGGCTGATACCCCGCCGACATGGGCTGCCCGCGGCAGCCGGCGAAGGCTGTCTAACGGACCGAACGGCGGCATCCGTTCCCTGCCAACAAGCACCGCGGAGAATTTGATGCAGCGGCAGCGCAACTCGTCAGCACTCTCCCATGGGCGCCTTAGACGTGTCGGCACGGACGACTCCAGTCACCTGAGAGCGAGGAGCCAGCGGCGACTACAACGGGGGATCTGCGCTGCAACCGAGCGCAACCTATCAGCCACCCTCCCACCGAACGCACCCTCTCAGCTACCCTCCCACCCAACGCACCCTTTCAGCCACCCTCCCGCCCAGCGACCCTCTCACACCCTCCCAGCGAACGCGCCATGAGCCACCTCGGTTTGAGCCGGTGCAGCTGCGCCGTAGCTCCCCTCACAGTCGTCGCCGTTCCTGGGAACGACAACAGAGAGGAGGAGCGTGGCGGCCATTAGCAGTGATTGGGCGCGTTCTGACAGGAAGTGGCCGGTGCCGGCGTCCGCCCCAGAGCTGAGGGTGACGCCACTGCCGCGCACAAGACGGTGGGAACCACCGCTGCTGAGGGCCGGCGCCTCCCCTCCTGCAAACCCGTCGGTCGCGGCTCTGCCGAGGTACCGGCGCCTCCCCCTCTTGCAAACTTGTCGGTCGCGGCACACACAGGGCACTGTCGTCTGAGAGGGACAAAAACACAGACTGGAGAATGCATTGAAAGGACAGAAGGGAATTGTGCTTTCACACTTCCTCAGAAGTTCCTTTTTGCCATTTCCATAGTCCTGGGATCTAAAAGGCCGACGAGCACTCACAACGGCTAACATCAGTGTTTTGTGCCGACACCAGGACGCGGTGCTCACTACAGCGCATCAGCCACATAGGGTATGACAGGGCACTTAATGCAGTCGTCGCGGGCGACACTTCCCGAGTGGCACGTCCTGTCCCCGTCGACTGGAGTCGACAGCAGGCTCGGCGACGGAGGGATCAGGTCAGAAGTCAGTGGCTGCGATTGGCGCCGCTACCGTCGCCGCTGACCCCACGGGTCACGGGACGGCGGACGCCCTTCTGAAGAAACAACGCCGCTCCATCGCGACACAGCCAGCTAATGGTGAGAGCGGAGAGTGACAAAGTGACGCAGCGTGTCACAACAAGGCCAGGTCATCCCGCCTTAGGCATGTGCAACACTCGCTCGCACGCCTTCAGTGGCAACGCGAGTGATATGAGACATGGGCTTGCCACATTAACACATCCGCTGGCCGCGGTGGAGGAGGCCGGTGCCGACACAGGCCTGCAACGCTAATGGATGCGCCGCTCAACTGCGAGCCGCGCGCATACCGGACGACTGAATCAGACCGACGCGTCGGTCCCCTGCACGCCCCCTACAGTGCGCGTTAGTGTCAGACCCCTCTCCAGTGCGGGTGTTAGTTGAATCAACTTAAGTATACATCTCCCATTGCAATTGATATAGCATGATCTGCTGAAAATTTGGGGTGAATCGGTTCGGCCGTTTCAGCGCTGTAGCAAAATGAACATGAACAAAAACCTCGGTGGCCATCCGTGAGGCCGTTTCCGACCACTGTGCGACGGCCAGAACGGAATCTTCAACTCCTATCAATTAAATCATATATGTTGGTGATTGCGGGTTATTTGAAGGTGGCAAACAAGAAGCTGCCGCGCACGCAGCACGGGCCGTTACTACATTCCACAGAGTGCACATCCCTCACAACAGACATCGCGGGTGATGGGTGCTCGTGTTTCGTTCATTAGTGCGGTATGCAGATAACGGGGTTATCAAGTAGCAGGAAAATACATATCCGGCGCGGCGTCACTGGCACGCCGCCCGCCACTTAAAACGCCCCAGCTCGGGAAGAGCCTGGCACAAACTCCCACGGCGAATCGCGCCCGTAATGGCACATTCGTGAGAGCGCCGGTGTTGGCCGCGGTGCAGCGGACGAAATGGAGCGATCTCAAACATGGAGGCAATAACGGCAAGCCCACACCGGCAATCTCAAACATGGAGGCATTAACGGCGAGTCAAAACCAGTGATCTCAAACATGGAGGCAATAACGGCGAGCGGACACCAGACGCGGTCCGCCGCAGGTGTGCTTGCATAAACATGAGACGTCCTTGAAGCGCTGCTCTGGTTGGCATTAGCGCTGCTAACTGCCGGTTGAACAATGGTAGTGCTGGGGGCCGGCCTTCGCCGGCGGCGACTGAGTCAGCGAGTCCAGCTATCGGCCTGATTGCAGCCGACAGGGTCACATCCGGCACGGTGCGGGCACCTCCGTCGTCGCTGCGGCTCACCGCGTCACCGCGGTGCAACTCCGGAGTAGCCACAACACCTCACGCAGCGGCAGAGGGAGCGGGAAGCGCAAAACACCACCGCTCCGCCGGATGTTACCTTCAGTTCCGTGCTTTCCATCAAGTTCTCCTCCTACGTCGGAATGCAGATAGCAGCCCAGTGCTGTTCATGTGTTTTTACTAATACATGTAATGACATCAAAAGGTTGCATCAACCACCATTGCAGTACTACTCAAAAGATCATCGATAGACACTATACCGACGATAATAGTTGTCAATAATATGGTCAATGTCCTATAGATTTCCATGCGACCATCTATAGATGAGTGGATACAATATTTATTAACATATCGTGTCCCAAATATATTTTATGGGAACGAAACACTCAGAGAACAAAACGTTGCAAAACCCGAAGTCTTCAGAAGTTTAACAGAACCTTTTTTAGCAGTCGAAGAGATGTACCTCGGTAGGTGTTGTAGAGGTTTGCGTAGGACAGAAAACAGGAATGTAATTATGGGACAGAAAGGGATGCGACGAGATGGTTAGGAGTTTTCTGCGTTTGGTTCGGAATGCTTCTTTTCTGGAAAGTGCCAGGAAAAATGGAATGAAACTGGAAGGGCCCACATTTTGGATACATTTTCTGGGACGAAACGAACTTCAATGAGACCGAATGCAGTTTAATAATGCTACACCGGCATACAACGCCATTGAGGAGCAGGGGCGTAGCCAGAATTGCGCTCAAGGGAGAGACACCGGAAAGGACTCCTGCGATAGCATCAAAAGGGCCCTTCTGGAGCTAAAAAAGCGTTGGGGAGCAAACAAAGTGCGCAATGACAAATAATACGTTTGCGCTTTAACATTATTTTCAAAACCAATCGTGCTCCTAAAGCAGAAACAAATCTTTAGCATTTCTTCCTCTTCTGGAGGAAATTATTTCACCTTCAAACATTATTACTTCCGAACAAATAACACACTAACACGTTATTTGCTGGCGGACGAAGAGAGCTCAGCTTACCATTGAGGGCTCAGCTGGTTGGAGGGCCGTACTGGCTCTGGGTCTAATGGTCACAACATTTTCTACAGATATCACACCAACTTCTCAGGTCATTTGGCGCCGAGTCTGTTCACGATGTATCAGACTGACTAGAAAGGCCCTGCGATTAGTAGTGTATCTACAGTCAAGTGTGAGTCCAAATGGTTTCAAAGCGTCTTATAGATACAGAGACTTCACCCGACAGCCACAGTAGGCCCTGCTGGCTACAAAGGGTTAACCACGGGTCTTGTTCATTGAAACGAGGGCCCAGCCAGCCAAAGAGCGTCCTGTTGGCTGTGGAGCGCCCAGTGGGTTACAGTGGGCCCTGCTGGCTGAAGAAGTGCTGCCGGTTATAGGGGCCTTGCTAGCCCTAAAATGCCCTGCAGGTCACAAGATTGTCTGCTTGTGTCACAGGACCCTACAACCTACAAAGGTCTGTGGTGAACTCAGACGGTCAGCAGGGCTCACACCCATCTATAGAGGGGCCCATTTGACTAGAGGGCCCTACCGATGATACAAAGTCCTACGGAGACCAGTCGGTCCTAATGGTTCAGAGGCTCCTCTGCTAACGATGGTCCTGATAGTCAGAGTGGGCCCTGGAGGCTAAAAAGGTCCTGGATAACCACAATGGCCTTCTCACTTAAAGATAACCCAGCTGGTCCGACAAGGCCCTCGTGGCTATAGCCGGCCCTGCGAGTCTCAGGAGACCCTACTGCCCTACTGCTGGTCATCGTGGCTTTATCAGACAAAGACGGCCCAGCTGACCAGAGGGCCGTACCATCGACAGAAGGCCCTGTGGGACTCAGTGATTTAAAAGGTCGTCTTTTCATATACGGTTCCGATAGTTAAAAAATGGCCCTGCTCGTCACGGAATGGATTGCTGGGGACGGCTTAAGAGGGCCCTGCCTAAGTGCTAGAGAGGTTTTAAAGCCCTGTCTGACATGAACTTCTATGGCTGGCCACAAAGCATAGCGGGAGCAGCCCATTTTCTCAGCGCGGACCCTCCGGGACCTCAGGGAGGGGGAAAGGGGAGGCGGCTGTCCTAGCCTCACCTTTGGCTACACTCCTGTTGAGTAGTGTCCCCACAGCGCGGGTGTATCAGTTCTTAAGAGTTCTTCTACAATTACCACGCTAAGGCCAAACCGGACCGGCCGGATCCAACAACACAACGGGTGGGGAAGATGACCTGCCGGCCAGGGTGTGGGGAACTATCACGTGACAGCGGCCGATGGACGCAGCAATGGTCACGTGACGCCGATTAGCGCTGCAGTGATTGTGGCGTGACTATCACCGGTCGTATGGATTGGTGTTGGGTTCGCGGCGACCCAAATACATGGCTGACGCCCACTGTTCCTGTTACTGCACCCAGTTCGCAGCCTAGTTAGACGGCCAATACCATTAGAATGTCAAGAAAAGTATGTCTCGTAAAATGGTCACCTGCGGCCCAAATATCATAATCGTTTTACGGCACCAATCCTGGTGATCGCAGCACAATTCATTTTGGCTCTGACGTCGCTGGTATGTAAGGGAGAAACGTGAGCTTGCTTGTTCAAAAGGAAGAACTTCTGATTATTACTACTTATGCAGGTGTCCTGGCATTACAGAACGAAATAATGTCTTATTTCAAAGACCCTTACTGGCTTGTGTGCACATAATTTCCAGTGCAGTCTTAACAATAACGACAAAAACAGATCCGCAGCATTCGCTAACGAAGCACCTGCAGACTTTCGACGCCAGAATACTAGTGAACCGACACCGAGGAAAACAACTGACTTCGCACGGATTCCCAGCCGATGACTCCAGCTAGGTCAGCGGCGCCACAATTCGCGAGATCGGTACCACGCGTTGGAAAATATGCCGCAATGAAAACCAGGTAGGCAGGAAGGCGGCGGCGGCGGGCCTCGGAGCCAGAGTCGCTCCCACGCCGCACCGGCCGCCGATGCCCGGAACGTCGTCCGCGACGTGACGACGGCGCGCGCCTTTGTACGGCGGCGCGCCGCTGGTCGGCTCCGGGACAGCCGGCGGCGTCGACCGCGGCCATGTGGGACGGCACGGATGCCGGCGGGCCGCCGGGGGCAGCGTGTGCGACAGGACCTAGACTCGGTCCGGTGGACAGTGGATACGGGCCATCGCCCGCGGCGGCCGCCGCTGGCCAGAAAACACGCAGTCAACCGCCGCTCCGAACAAGGCTGTCCCTTCACAGGAGCCGCCCGCCAGGAGAGCTTTGTACAACAATGCCGTCAACATCAAGGATATGCTGTATTTCCCTCGGAGCCTGTCTCAGCACGCAACATATCGTGCCAAGAAGTGGTCACCGCTCATACATAGATAGACAGTTAAAGCGCAGTCATCGTTGTCATTTGTTTTCATTTCATTTGCACAATGACAGGACATGAATGAACAGAAGTGAGAAAAGAAAACAGTTACAAACGAGCAAGACAAACCCAAGCAATAAGGAGGAAACTGAAAATGATCATAAGCAAACGAAGCATGCCAAAGTCAATAATCGAGTCTGTTTTCGGTTTGATAACAAAAGTATGCGGCAAGTCGATAACAATATACGGACAAACAAAGCAGAGAACAGAAGCCGACAAAACAACAAACACAACAAACGAATCCGAAAAGAACACAAAAAACAAAACAAAATAAACAAGTATAAACACTAAACTAAAAAGAAAACAACAAGTATTACGCACAATATATAAATTCGAAGGTAACTACTAGGCCCCCATATGCACCGATACAAATAACAGTAAACACCTGAAAAGCAAAAGCAAAAACATACGTGAGGAATTATGTGGAATCCATCGCTCATGTGGAGCCAAGGTAGAACGTAGGACCACTTTTTCGACACCCTGTGGCATGTAATGTAAATTTAGAGATGTGTGAAGTGGAAAGAAACAGTAATCAAGTACAATCTGGCGCGTTTCCTCACACCGTTCTACAAATGATAGGGCGCTCCCCTTGGTTTAAGATGCAACATCTCCTGGTGGCCAGCGACGATATCTTATAAACGGGCAAATCATGCATGAATCGAGGCCATCCGTCCCTGTTTCCAATCCCGGCATTTCAATAAAGCGTCTGACGTGGACCTTATGTTTGAATTCGGGCTCTGCGATAGGCTCCATCATCAGTTTTAGTTGAGTGACAGCAGCTAAGTTCACCCTTCAACACTGGCCCGCCGCGAGTGGCGCCGCTTCGCAGGGGGTCCACCTTCACCCTCAGCCTGCACGTAAACAAAGCCGTCACCGCGGGGCACTGACGCCCGAGAAAGGACCGCCGGCGGCGCCGTGCCCCCGGCTCTGGGGGCAGGCCCGCCGGTCACGCGCGCATGGGAGCGTCGCGAGCGGCGCCCCGGACGGAGACGGGACGGGTACCTCCCGCAACCCCGACCTGCAGATACAAATTAACTGCTGTTCAACACCCCAGCATTGAAATCATAGTAATGCCTTTCCAAACTTAGAGACTGAAGCTGACACTCACGTTAGAGACTGGAGCTGACACCTACGTTAGAGACTAGAGATAACACTTACGTTAAAGACTGACTGGAGAGAACATGTACGTTAGAGACTGGAATTAACAAACTGTCTGAGGGATGGCATCACAATGTGATTTCATTTGCACCGAAATATGAGTCCAGCCACCAACCCGGGCTCACCGCGAACCCAGGCTGGCGGTCAAAGCCTCTGAGAGATTCCCAAGGTGTTGCCCAGACACAGTGGCAGCGCCGGCGGCGCCGTATTTCGTGCGCCATGTGTGTCCCAGATACAGCAAACTGGGAAATCGTACACCCGCTTCTCAGCACCATGCCGCGACGGCCATCGACAGTCCATGAACCAACACACGGACACGACAGGCCAGGCCCTCAGTACACGGACACGATAGGTCACACCCTCAGCACACGGACACGACAGGCCAGGCCCTCAGCACACGGATACGACAGGCCACTCGCCAGGCCGGGATGGGCTTTAGTTTAATGTTCCGATTTCAGACTTTCCGACACCAATTTTACCAATGCTCTCCTTTGCTCATGCAGAGTTTTGGTCAGTCCATCACAAGTTTACAACAACAAAAACACGTTACTACAGAAATACAAGAAGTTCAGATTAAACGCTTCAAGAGTTTGTCAGTGATAACCTCCATCCAGCGTCGTCTGTCTACACATGGGCGTCGAAAGTTGGGAGAGGGACGGAGCACGCATGCCCCCAACTTAGGAGTCAGGGGGAGGACGCTCCCCCAACATTCGGGGGCTCTAACTAGATTGTTTGCACCCTTTGGCCGTTGCTAGCATGTGCCTACGCAAATGATCCTAATTTTAGAGTTGATTTGCTAACTCACTAACGCCCTCCGAGACAGGTAAGGAGTTCTGATTTCGCCTCCCGCTCCTCCCTCCGGTCATTACTACGTCAGAGACCGTCCCCCACCCCCCGTGAAAAAATCCGTGGCGACGCTCCTGTGTCTACGTATGTATCATTTGCGGCTGCCCGGGGTTGATGTGTGGTTGCATGTCAGGGCATTGCCTTGGCCGGCGGATATCCTCGCAGTTACATGTACTAGCACGGTTTCCCTCGTCAGTAATTAAGCCTGACTGAAAGTGGGCCGCTGTTTAACGGACGTCATTAGAAGGTGAGGTAGATGACCGTCAGGATGACACGCGGCAGCAACCCAGTCACCAGACTAGTCAGCCGAGGAAACAGCAGTCACCAGACTAGTCAGCCGCGTAAACAGTCAGCAGACTAGTCAGCCGTGGAAACCCGCGCTCATTCCTACCGCCCGCTCACTAGCCCTTGTAGCAGAGATGTCTCGGGGGCCAGTAATATACCCGCCATGTCGCACGGATCAGCCAGCCGTCTCGCAACTCCGTATTTTCTACATATATTAAAGCCACATGAAGAGAGCCGTGGATGGTCCCACTACAGCACGAAGGCCCGCGGAATCACGCCATCAGCGCAGCTGGCGTCAAAACACAGCGCTGGCTCGGCAGACCCTGGCCCAGAAGCAGAGCAGACAGGCAGTCGCCCGCCGAGTCGCACAAGGCCGGGTTAATCGGTCGGAAATTAGAGCCGGCGCTATCCGACTGTGACGCGATTTACCAGGCGGGTCAGAGAGTCACACAGGTGACACTGGACAAACCTACAGCCCGTCACTGGAGGCGTAGCTAGAAGCCATAGCGTCAGCTCCTCTGGGCGGGGGCATTGGGAAGCTTTTACATAAACCCAACAAAAGGCACCACCTCAGCTCCTCGGCACGCATGAATGCCTGGTAATTGCGACGAAAAAAGCAGGCTGTCACATAAGCCTTGAGCTTTACAAAGGTTCTCATGATTTTACACATCGTTGCTGTCATGCTGCCTGCAGAAGCATACCAAAAAGGTTTACTATGCCCCACACGAGGACATTATGTTTCTTCGCGCTGACCTCTATGACAGAGGTGTATTCGATGCTCCCGTATCTTCCCAACTTCTCTCTTCGACGCCACGCCTTATATTGCCTTACCCTAGATGCCAGGCATGACCATTTTTTGTTGCAAGGAAATATAGCCCCCGGTTCACTTCGCTGCCACTGAAACCTGGATTCACAGTCATTCTCCATCGGTTCCGGACCTGATGGCTGGTTGTCCGCAGTCCCCGAGCCCCGCGACCATCGCTTACGCACTCCCAGTTCTGGGAAGGCTGCCGGTTTACCTGCGACGAAGATGGCCCGGGGGCAGGTGACTCCGAGATACCGCGGAGGAGACAGTCATCGTGGCTGCTGGAACGCCCCGCCGCGCCGGTCCCTGCTGCAAACCGGTCTGCGCCGGAGGCCAGAGGCCAGATGTGACACCGCTGCAGCTGCCGAGACGGCCCAGCAAGGCCGAATACCACCGCTGACGCCAACATTCCTGCCTCTCACTCTGAAGACCTTACACGGCCCCAGGCTGGCAATGACAGCGGTATGGGAGGAGGCGTGGAGCCGGCGGGCGTGTGTAGCCCCGGACAGCTCTGCAGCACCGCTCGCCGTATTGTTGCCTACACCTCTTCTTTGTTGTCAAAACCTTGTGACAGGGGATACAACAGCGAACGAAAAAATGCCAGATTACAACACGAGGAAAAGTGACGAGGAAGAACCTCCTCGGCTCTGGCATAGCGTGACCACCCGGCTTTGCATTAGAATTCTGTTTCCACGTCACAGTTATTGGGTCATCAGCCAGACACCAGGAAAAACTCGGCAGGCAAAGCGGCACCACTGACAGCCTGATAGCCGATTGCCCAGTCTGACGGTGTAGCTCGTGCTCCCAGTGCACAGCTTCCTTGTTGTTCCGAGCGCGGCTCGTCGATGCTTGGCTTTTCCGGCTCGGAAATCACTGTCTTCAGAGCGATAACAACACGACAGGTGGAGCAGCGACGGGTTTCACAACACTCGCACGCGCGCGCCACTCCAAACCGGCCGACTGCGGCCATCAGAAATCCGACGTTCCGAGGCAGGCCATTACCCGAAAAAGAGGGAGAGCCCCCCGAGCATTCGCGACAACCAATTCCCTATCGCAATACGAAGCTGAAATCCAGTTAGTTAGGTTATAACTAGCGGTCAAGGGCAAAAGAAAGGACGGGGTAGGGTTAGCCACTACTATCAGCTTTAGATGTGGGAGGGGTCTTGCCCGCCCCGTAACTAAACTTTGAGACCCAACCAGCAGATTTTTTTCATAAATATATTCATCCCTAATAGGGAAAATATGGATAGGGATGAAAATATGGATTTTCTGTTTCATTTTCTGATCTTCCATACAGTCCCATCGCAATTCTCCCTTCCACATATTTCTGCTCCTGGGTCATCGTCAAGTTCACGTAAAACTACACATAAAAGCAGGTTTACCTACACAACAACTATGTTTATTGCGCCGGGCCATTTCTGAGCACGTTTCAGCTGCATGAAAGAATACGACAGGACTCCGCCGCAGACTTTCGGAGTTGTTGAGCTGGCTGATGGGTGTCGAGCAGGCATGGTGCACAGAAGGCACCATGCCTTGGTCCCATGCAGAATCTGAATAGAATGTCCTAGCAGATATGGATACCGGCTCCAGAACCAGCTACCAGCGTCTGCCCATCGATCTATCACACCTGCTCCAGGTACCACCCTAATTACGGGAGCAGTATTCACGCCAGCATATGCAGGTTATACTTGTTACATCGGTGCCGACAATATCACGACCAAAGCGGCGCTCCTGCGCAGAGGCTAGTCCACTTCCTGCGCAGAGGCTAGTGCCTTGATTTATTATTTGTGCTTAAGGGCGAGCCAACCCTAAAGGTCATATAGCGCCCACGGCTAGTGTCTGATGCTTGACAAATGGTCAGGGACAAGTTACCGATTCACCGAGACGCCGCTGGCAGGCCGTTTTCAGCAGTGATTCTCCTGTGTTGCACCGTGCCGGCGCTGAGCGGCGAGGCTGGTGTGAGGTGTTGGCGCGGCGCTTTCACCGGCGTCCGGCCGCCGACGGCACGCCCTGTCCCCGCCGCGCCGGCCAGTCGGTCACGACAGCCTGCAAAAACGACACAATACGCGACGCGGCGGCTTCCCGCGACTCTCGCGCGTTACGACAGCGGGCTGCGACGCCACCCGCCGCTGACAAACGACTGGGACAACGACGGCCTGGATAGTACCCGACGGGCGCGGCACTGCGTCTCAGTCCCGCTCACTGCGTCTTAGCGCCACTCAATGCGCCGCAGCCTCGCTGAATAAGTCCCTGTCCCGCAAATTGCGTCCCAGTCCCGCTCACTGCGTGTTAGCGCCACTCACTGCGTCTTAGCGCCACTCAATGCGCCGCAGCCTCGCTGAAAAAGTCCCAGTCCCGCTCACTGGGTCCCAGTTCCGAAAATTGTGTCCCAGTCCCGCTCATTGCGTCTTAGCGCCACTCAATGCGCCGCAGCCCCGGTGAATGCGTCCCAGTCCTACTCACTGCGCTTTAGTACCACTTACTCCCTCCCAGTCCCACTCACTGCGTCCCAGTCCAAGTCAATGGGTCCCAGTCCAAGTCAATGGGTCCCAGTCCCACTCACTGCGTCCCAGTCCCGTTCAATGTGTCCTAGTCCCACCTATCAGTACCAATGTTCTAAATACCGCTGGTATATGAACCCTTTTGTTAAAGTGCCCATGTTCCTATTTCCTGTTCTTTATTTTCTCGAGGATTGGTTTATCAAACGTGCGCTTTACCCACGCTGTAGCAGTTTAGACACCCAGGCGTAGGAAGAATAGCATGTCCTGCTCGATTTGGAACGAATATTATTACATTCCAGCTCATATGCGAATCCGAAGTACTTCAAATACTATTTTACCATCCATGGAAACCAATGTATTACGTAATATATAAACTGAGACCAAGAACAGAAAGCAGTTCAGTTTCTTAACATTGCCGAAAGAAAAAACTGAATGAGTACTGCTATCAGGGCCGTACTAGGGCCGTACGTACCTACATTCTGCGCATAATTCCTATTCAGTAGCAATAGAGTAAGCGGTAAGAAGTATGCCGCGACAATGCTCACGCGTCACCTGAAAGAATACATATTTCAAAAGCTCTCTACACTGTGCTACACCATCCGTTGTCTGTAGAGCTGAAAGATCATAGCTCCTTCAAACAAAACATACTTATTTCAAAGCTATTCAGAGAATCGCCAGAATGACATAGGACCACCGGTGGAACAAATGCCAGCCTCTTTGACCCCGCAGCTGGTTGTCTGTACGCGCCTCCGCCCTCCGAGTTTTCCTCCAGAGGCGGGCCGTGACAAAGGCGTGCCCCTGCGGGGCGGCTGAGCGTCACAGTGGGAAGCACACCATTACCACCTGGTAACGAATGCAATCAGCACTGATTTGTGGGGACCTTTCACACAAGCTGGAACGCTGAAATGTCTGAGAAGTTTACAACACAGCATTTCCCATGCAGAGCACTCATTATCAGGCGTTTAAGCGGGACAGTCGCTTCCGCTCTGGAGAATCTTCCCTTACCCATTAGCAGTACTCCAACAATGGCAATCTATTCTCTATTAACACGCGCAGTGAAGGGGGGTCTCGGGGAACCCCCACCTGTTTTTCCAAGGTGGCCAGAGAACCGCTTGTAGCCAAAAAACATTTGGCAAAATTTCACGGAATTCAACAGCGCGTCGGTTGTTGAAGGATTTTGAAAATCGGTAGGAATGTTTTTGACTTATAGGCTTTCAAAGTCAGACCTGCATTTTGAGATCACTGTTTTCGCGCGGTCGGACCAGTTCACTTTCATTGGAGACCGAGTGGTGACGTCATTGCACCACATAACCGGGATTTCATGTCGAGGTCACTTCCATGAAAGTCAAGGTCAAGTTCAAAGGTCGCAAGGCAGGGTCATATCTGCACTTCAAAGGTCATTGACTCCAGTGCTTCCGGTCAAATGGCGTTGCCCGGTCTGACGTATATTATGCTGTGACGTCACAGTTAAGGTACCTCAATGTAAAGGTCAAGGTCAGATGCCATTGGTAAAGGTCAACCCTCATCTCCCGCCAAACAGTGGCTATATTGCTAGTCATAGAGTACAGTATAGGTAGTATACCATATTGTGACTTCCATGGTCAATGGACGTGAATGACCTTGACCTCAAAATTGTAGGTAATATTCATTGGGACCTTCCCTCTATGACCCTGGTCCGTCTTTAGCTTATTCCCGTATTTTCCTGTACAATCATGGAACTTCCCAATCGCTCCCCAGCATGGCCAATATTTGTCTTTATGACCTCGTTTGACCTTAAAGATATTGAACTAGGTCAATGAAAATTGGTCGTGATGTAGATGACTATAGCCGCCATCCACCCTCCAACCGGCCCTAGACCTCTTAGTTTCTGAGATCTTAGGCGGGCCTACCAGACCCCCTCCAGCGCGCGTTAGTGCCAGACCCCTCTCCAGTGCGGGTGTTAAACACAGCCACTGGGATGCTCCTATGGCTAAATGGCGTGGCTTAATGCCATCGATACATCGTTAGAAATCAGAGTCATTCACGCGCCACATACAGCACGATATTTGCTTGTAACTACGAGCATGCTCGTCTAATTCTCCATGCCATGAACTTTACGGGAATAAATAAACCGTGCGGTGGAGTAGAGTTACACTTTGTCGGGGATTTATTTGAAGCTTAACCGATAGATACGTTTTCCGGTAGTATCTCTACCATACTTGGTCCGGGATGAACACAGTCAAGCTGAGTGTGTTCACAATGACGAAGACAACGGTGCATGACACATTTAAATCCAAAACGAAATGTTTTGGGCACACATACCTAATGTCTGCAAACAATTCTCACCCCGTATTCCATAGAGCAAAATGTCGGAATGATTGAAAGCGCTGAGAGTGAAATGACTGTGGAATGATTGGCGATACGGGAGATGATACTGCCAGGGATAACAAAGATGGTCAAAGTTCGTTCTTTGGACTTACAGGGAGTACCCCGCCTTGGTAACAGGATTTGAACTAATATAGTAGTTCTAAGGATCGTGTCGAGAAAGCACTATTCGCATATTTACTTTCATGCAAAGATCTCTAATAAACATGTACGCGCACTTAAACACGCGCATTTACGGGGGTCTGAGCCACGTTCGCCTTGACGGGGGGCGGGTACCAGCCCCCTTAAATCTCAAGAACCACGCTAAATAGCGAAGAACAGTTAACGCCATTGGGTAGCCTAAAAACTTTCCTATCGAAAATATTTGAACCACTTTTTTGTCAGGTCCCACTAAGGGTTACTACAGGTCAAAACATGCCGTCATAGGGATAACATGTAAATGAAGGCTTTCGGTCATTATATCTGAACAACTTAAGATAGAGCACAACAATTCGGACCATTAGAATTCCCGCAGCAGACCAAATTGAATGGTTTATGACACTTTTAGGTCAAATCAGGTCAAATATGGCATTTGACCCCACCTGAGGTCGGTTTAAGGTCAAATTAGGTCAAAATGCATATCATTAGAACCGCAAAGACACGGCAAATCTACTTAAACAAACGCCTTATCACCATTCATTACTAAGTTATTCAGTTAAAACCATTTTCCCATGTATTTCCAATGGAGAGGTCATGGTTCGTACCTGAGCTTAGGTCATCGATATAAAAAATATCGGAACAATTTTAGAGAACTTGGTGGGCTCATTATGTGATATGAGTTTCAATCGGACAAGTTACCCCTGGACTGACTTAGGCTATCTTAAACTTGTTTGAGGTCAGGTCACTTGACCTGCACTGGTGACCTGACCTGGGATTACCTAACCTCAAAATTTTGACAAGAGTTGTAAAAATGATCACAGAAAAGGTATGCCAAGTACGGCGGGGCTACACGCCGCTGTTTTTATGTTATCTCCAAAAAATCCGAGAGGGGTGGGTACCCACCCCCTCTCCCCGTCAATGTGCGTGTTAAAGTTCAAAACAAAGGACACTATGTCCGAATTTCACACCATGAATAAAAAATCCCTTTTCACTTGGCAACGCATGTCACCTTGTAACGATAACAAAAAGAATAACTTTTGCAACATTACATGATGGGAGCAACCAGCTCAGCTGAGCTCCGCATTTTGAGGCGATGCTTCGGTTAACCCAAAATAGTAAGAAAATATGGAATATTTCTACTTCGAACGATACAAAGCGGAAACAAAATGTCGTTTCCTGATTTTCGGACCCATTTTTGCCCATTAACGGTCCTTTATAAAAGTTCTACAAAATGGTTCGTTCTCTTTCAGAAACTGAAAAACGACCTTATGCACTGGGACCTCAAGCTGCCATGTTTATTTCGTAACTTTCGGGAACGCAGGGCTGTAACAGTCGCCGACAAGGCGCGTGCCAAGGGCGCCCTTCGGCCGGCAGGTGCCGCGGTGGCGCGAAGAGGCCGTGACGGTTAGTCCGCTCGGCCCAGGCAGTTCAGACCGCCACCGCCGCCACGGCGTTTGTAAATGAGGCCCGCAGCCGGAGAGGAGGGGTGAGCAGCGGCACCCCAACGCTGCGACAGGGGGGAGGGGGGCGGACGCAGCGGGTCCGCGCAGGCCTCCCTCACATCGGACGTGGTTGAGGGGATTCAACAATGTCCTGATGTGATCTGGCTAGGGCAGCGCGTCACCACTGGTAATCAGAACATGCTGAATGAACAAATATGGAAGCGCCCAGGATCATCGTTCAATCCACATGCTAGTTGCATTCAAGGAAACGCTATAGACTTTGGCTTACAGCTGACAAAGCCACTGTGGTTGAGCGTTGACTGTACAGGTAGAGATGACACGCCCTGGAGGTATGTACATACATCACACCTCGTTCTCGTTGTTGTTGTTTGGGATTTTAGGGCGCCTCGACTACTTGGTCATTTCGCGCCCACCCTTGTTTAACCCGCGCCCCACCGGGGGTCCGGCGCCACCTTCGCCCCACCGGGGGTCCATCGATGGCCCCCTCTAACTCCGAAACTATTGGGGTTAGCGCAAATCTGCAAAGTGCATTAGAAAGCGCGCGTGAATTCAGCAAGAAATTACTTCGCATGTTTAAGCGCTCAGGTCAATGGTTTGGCCTCCAGAGGTCAAATTATGTCACGATAGGCTATTTTTAATCAAATATGCAGTGATTAAGAAAACTGCACATACCTTTTATGCTATTAAAGCTATTGAAGAGGTCTGGTAAGGTATATTTGATAGGAAAATGCCAGAAATTTTTCCGCTCTGTGGAAAGTAATGACCTCCCGCCAGTTGTTTGACCTCCAGAGGTCACCTCGTGACTTAATATGACCTGAGGTCACGAATGGTCAGAAAGTGACCTTGCTGTATATCAAATGAAAGCCAGTGACGAGGCATACACATTGGTGTTTGATTTAGCGCTCTAGCTCAATTAGATTAAAAGTTATTGCCAAAAAAACTGTTTTGGACCCCTGGTGACCTTGGATGACCTTGGAGAAGTCAAAGAGAAATATAACCCCTGGGATCCGTAAAAAGGTGTCCAAGAACGCTTTTCTGAGCAAGCTGAGCATTTGCAATCGTTTTTGTGAATTTTAGATCATAAGACAGCTTTCCCCATACTTTTTCAATGGGAGAGTTCACCTCGTGACCTGACCGCAGGTCACGAAATAAAAAAATCCCGGATATACACCTTGTAGACCCTGGAGGGGTCATGAAGTGTAGGATGTTTCAAATAGATCAAATAAGAAATGTAGCTCTTATAGAGCTCAAAAGTTGAAGTGAGGTGACCTTGGTTGACCTCGCCTGGTGACCTGACCTTGGGTGACCCGGGGAAAAAAATTTAAGGGATGGTGGGAAAATGATGGGGTGAGAGATAGAGCCCTCAACCGCGGCACTGCGCCGCGTCTTTTTCTGCTATCTGGAAAAAAACCTTAGGGGGCCATCGATGGCCCCGGTGGGGCGAGGGTTAAAATGTACAGGAAGGTCAGTGATGGTATTCAAATTATTTTCGATATACGCAAACTGGATCAGTCATAAGTTTCCAATACAGCAAACATAACTACCAACTACTGCCGCCATACCAAGGGCGAGGATTTTTAACAATGATTGGAGAGGCCCCACCTCAATAACCACCATATGAAAAGGGATAGCATAACATGAAAAGTTGAAAAAGGGCGGCGCACGCATGTCATACCCCTATCCATGTAGGCCTCTCCAACTCTCGACCCAGGATGCCTCCCATCACTAGCAGGAGACGGGCGTTGCACATCCTGCAAAAGATGCTGAAAGTTTCATTTATTTTCGGCGGAGTTAGAGAGCAGCATTGGCAGAAGAAGCTCCTTTTGGACACTTGGTACCACAATTATCTTTCCCTTAGTCCCGAAAAACGAAATATGATATTTTCTCGCACCACATTAAGTAATTTGTCATCAAACCGCAAATTTGGAGATGAGAGCTTTCCGTCATGCCTGCCTGTACCCGGGTAGTCTCTGGTTGTTGCTTTCGTGGGTGGTGTTGATGGAGGCGGGGCAGGTGAGGGTATGGCGGCGGCATCAGCCCTGCGTCCCCGTGACCCAGTGATGGAACAACTCCACACTGTTCCTTGCACATTCTGCAATCCTTTGGAGGCGCCGAAGAGGACCGCTCTTAAGAATGTCTCTGGGTAACCACGTCTGAGGGTGTTCTACCGTTCGATTGTATGGGTGCCTATGATGTTGGCATTCTCGGTGGCAGAGGCGGGTACTGCACTTTCTGGTTCTTTCTATTTGGGTCCTGAGCTGTGTGTAGCATCAGAACGTGCCAATGTACCTTGGGAGCCACTAACATCTGCTCGATTGGCTCGTGCACGTTTCGCTGTGGGGTGATCTCCAGATTGTTGTTTTCTTGGATTCCTCGGCCAGATGTGAGAGTCAGTACCGGAGTGTTCTCTGACACCATCACTCTGCACTGTCCCTAAGGTGGCCCGCTAATGATGCGGAGGACGTAGCAGTTGCAACTTTCACGAGTAAGTCTGTTTGGGTGACTATCAGCAGTACCGGAAACAGCAAAGTCCTCTATTGGGTCTATCCGAGCCTCCGTCTTGACTGTGGCCCTGGTTTCACAGACAAGGATACTGAGGTGATTGGCATGTTGTGGTGACAGCTCACCGAGCAGTTTCATAGAGTCACGCACAGATAGATGCATAGCTTCTCGAATAGGAGTCCAAGCTCGCCGACGATCTAACTTACTGCGGCTCTCCCACCAGAGCATCGTGATAGAGAAAAGACATGCGATGCCTCATTTCCTCCACAGTCGGCTCAGGTGAGCGTGAGCAAGGTGCTGTGGCCTGGTCGTCTCCGTGTGGGACAGTTTCTCTGGGAGTATAATACATATACCCAATATATATAGTATATACCCAAAGTATATATAATACCCAATACCTCGCCCCTCAGCTTTTCTCTCTCAGAAAGAAAGGTGGACACCCCGTTCTCGGGAACTATTGCACCGGTCTGTGAAGTGATGGGTGCGTCTTACTTCTCGGAAACCCTCACGGTAGCTGCCAATATTTGCGTTCGGATATGTTTGGCTAAGGGAAAAGACGACAGAAGGGCCTGGAGGAGGCACGTATCTGTCTACAAAAGCGACATCCGGTGTCGCCGCAGCGCAAACAGCGCTTCAAAGGGACCACCAGACCCCTGGCGTGAAGAGGTTCCCCCTCCCACAACGTCAATGACTGCGACGAGGTGGCGTTCGCATGTGCATAGGCAGATGCAGGATTTTTTACTGGAGGGGCAGTTTGATCAGGGGGGGGGCGATTCCAGTCCGAAGGCATAGTCATTTGGGCCTGGAAGAGGCATCATTCAGGCCAGGGGCGCTAATTGTTAATATATTATCCATCAGAGGGGAGCCAAATTGCATCACAGGGGCGCCAATACCTGCATCCTGGGGGATGAAGTTTCAGGAGGCAACGGGGCGGTTCCAGGGGGTACCGGTTTGGTTGAAAGGGGTGGGGGGCATCATTTTCCCTCTGAATCCGCCTATACACATCCAGCAGCCGACAATATTCATCTGGGCTCTGCTCTGGTACTTAGTGCCCTATCGCTCCATGGACGCCGAAATTCAGTCCTGAGCTTAGATTATCCTCAGATTAGCCATAGCCTCGAAACAGCCTCCGGCTATGTAGTTACTATAGGCACTCGGACATTTTGGGGAGAGAGGGGCGCTTGAGCCTCCCATGTATCCGCCACTGGTGAGTGTTGATGTACGATTGGGCGGAACAAGCTGAACCGCCGGCTGGTCCGGCTAAGCCCGGGCCTTGCACGCTGCAGCAAACACAAAAATAGCTGAGGAGAATGGAAGCAGCTCCTGCAGCCCCAGAAAATGCAGTTTAGTGACTAGTTCGTGACCTTGGAGTCCAAGAAGCATTATGCCATTTATATAGTATAGTCATACAATTAAAATCTCACATAAATAGTGATCTGAAAATGGACTTAAGGGCAACCCTTCCTTGAGCTTTGCCAAGCACGTGGAGAGCGGGAGGGGCAAGGTGAAGACAGAGAATGCCCCCCCTCCCGAAACTGTGGCATTCGAGCGATGATCTTACTCCATTTTCCCGCCCACAAACGGTGGATAAGGCATGCAAATGTTTCCAAGTTATTGTAAGTGGCCTGCTTCTATAGAAATCGGTCACTAATGAGAGTGTATCACTTTTATAATAGGTTTTAAGAAGAGAACAGTTTTGTAGGACGTGTAGAGAAACTTCTCTTGGCATATTTCATTTAACCCAAAGGTCTCTGTATCAAATTTTCTCACACTTCAAAGTTTAAAATAAAGAGTCTTTAGATCTTAATTCAAACAATGACGGAATAATTTCCGTCTGGTTTCAACCATTTGATCGGTCTAAATACCAACTGGGAGACTGCCACGCATGTCACGTGATATATGCCAACAATGGAAACGCTGTGATGTTAGCATTTTAAGTTTAGAAGACGCTATTAACACCCCAGCAACCAGCCTAGTAATTACACGAAATACTTAGGTCAACCCGCAGTGGGCAACATTCTGTTTTGATAGCATCTTAAATTGTAAGAAAATTGCTATAGTGGTGTCATTTCATTTTGAACGAATCAACAGTCGAAACGTTCGGACTTTCAACTACTTCCATGCATTAATTTACAGATTCCTGCCAAATTGGGAAGGAATATGAAAATTGTGAACAGTCAGTGCGCATCGCAACAATAAACCCACCTGCCGCCCCGGTAGCTCAATTGGTAGAGCTTTGGGCTCCGGCTCGCTGTTCAGGAACATGCAGTGACAGTGCATGTACAGGCTTGGGATCGGTTCCCCTGAGACGCTCCGGTGCTCAATATTTACCAGACGTAGGTCGACTGTCAACTGACTGGTGAGAGTGACCTGAGCGGGGGGCCGTGCCTGTGCTTTGTGAAATGATAAACTTTGACTTCTACATTGACCCTTCATTGTCAGGGTTGCTCGTTCGAACGGTACGGTCGGGTCTCCATGATCTCCGTCCATTGATGACTTCAGTGAGACTCCGACTCCAAAAACTGAGTTGGACAACATTTGTTATGCAAATGCGATAATTTTCTATTACAGGAGGAATGTTCCTAGTCAGCAGCAGGTTCAATATTAACTGCCCCCTCTCTCCATTTTTGCCGGCGAAGTTGCCTGTGATGAGGCATGTTTTGAGGTACGATGGCCTCGGAACATCTTCCTGTATGGCTTGGTCGCCGGCAACAGCACGCGTGGAGAAGCCCTTCGCCATCCAACGGCAGAACCGTGTCGCCCACATCTCCATCAAAGCTTATGTGGGAAATAAATTCAAGCACGCCACATGATGGGGTCTCCCTTCACCATTGAACTTACCAAGCAACAGCAGTGGCGGTCTGAAACTTCCAGACACAGTCGCAGCTCTCGCAGGGTTATCTCGTCTTCAGCTCTGAACTACATTCATCAGTCCTCGAATTACCCGTACATTCGACGTTTCACGCCTCTTCCCGACCACCGCGCGCGACACCCCCACCCCACTCTCCGCTCCTGAACTGACGATGCCTGAGCGCGAATCACGCGTTGACGCTGGCTGGTCGGCGCTGGGCCGCCGCGTGGGACCGGTGGCGGGCTCTGGCGGCCGCCGTCCACCAGAGGTGAAAACAATCTCCCCGTTACCCCGTAACGCTGTAGCGTTACATCGGTACAAGGTGTTCTGTGCTCTGCATTCAATTGTGGTCGAAGATCAGGTGAGTGGCGGATACAAGAAGGGCTAGGTGCTCTAGCCCCCCCCTGAAATGCCAGACTAAATGCATAGCTGGGGGGCTCTTTAGAGGTAATGGCGGGAATGCTCAATCTCCCAAGGCCCAGCAACCCCCCCCTGACGAAATAAAGTCCTGGATCCACCACAGGATCTGGTATTTAATTGGTATTGAGTTCGGTGTGGGTACATGCAGAGAGGGCAAATTTTGTGCACCTCTGCCATCAGCACCTGCCCCTGCGCTGCCGGCGAGGCGTGGGGAGATGCACCGAGAGTCGAGAGCACGTGGCCAACCCCATCCCTGGGGTCATAGGTGGAGGAACTAGGGAGCACCGGGCACCTTCCCACCTCCCTAAATGAGTAACTTTAACACTAATTTAACTGCGTTGCCTGGAAAGAAGTGAGCACAAATTCCACGGTGTCCCCCATTAATTCCGGACCCTCCACCGTCACTGCCTGGCGCAGCGCATGCAGAGGGTTAAGTTCAAATGTTAGTGGTGAGAAATGTGGCTAGAAGTCCCACAGTTTCCTATCGGATCCAGC
Organism: Lepas anatifera; assembly: GCA_034440635.1. Classification (NCBI taxonomy): domain Eukaryota; kingdom Metazoa; phylum Arthropoda; class Thecostraca; family Lepadidae; genus Lepas; species Lepas anatifera. The sequence goes on along the minus strand of JAOTON010001410.1, from coordinate 52,272 downwards.
CAAGGGCGGATCCAGCCAGTTGGTTTGAGAGGTCACAAACCCATGTCGGCGAGCAATCATAAAACATGGTGTGGTAGGGTGGCGCCCTTTACGCAATCCAGTTCTCCCGAGATAAGGATTCTGATCGAACACCCAACCCTTCCCCCACCAGGCGATGGTGTTGACAAAAAAGCCCAGCCGGTGCCGGGTTGTGTTTAAAGCGATCATGTTGCATTATGACGTTTAAAGGATCAAGTCGTAGAGTTTGGCCTCGGACCTCTTCCGCTCACTTGGAGCCACTCATCTTGAGCTATTTTCTTTTGCCAATAGCTTAACACTGAACTGAACTGAAGCTCCATGTTAACGTCATTTTGTTTGCATGGCCACTGAAAATCCAACGATATGGGTAGCGTGGGGTAAAACGCATACATTAAGGGAGAATTCGTCTGTATCGATCCTGCGTGGACGGAATTACTTTATTTTTCTTCGTTAAGTTCTGCTATCGTTTGTGTACCCCAGATAGAAATGTGTGATTTTGACACGATAAAAGTATGCGAAATTCTTTTTTCTTGAAACCATGTAAAAGGCGTTTTACCCCGATAGCGGGGTAAAACACCTTAGCCCCGGATTAAAAGGCCGTCATATAACTCCCAGCGTACCTATATTGTACCTATTGCTTCACGTGAACAAATAGGAATATTATTATTATGCTGTAAGATAATGTTGTGATAAAGTTGATAGGGTGAGGTCATTTACATCGCATAGAGTACAATTGCTACTTTAAGATAGGTTGTTTTATATCTGGGGGTGCAAAAAGCAACAAAGGCTTGCTGAAAAATAACGGAGTTTACTGGGCGCGTTCAATCATGCCCAGGACTGGTTCAGAAAGGCCGCTACCAGAAAAAAACAAGATGGAGGCTAAATTTCTTACATCAGCCTGGACATAGAGGTAGGCGTCTTACCCAGGTGGGCGCGTTACCCTACTATACCCTACGTCAACATATGACCTTCACCTGACTATGGGTCAGGTCATTCTCACCATTGGACCTGATATGGTCGTAATAAACACCACTTGATTTTGTATGAACAGAGGCTTCCAATAATGGCAGCATCTGTGGTGGAGCGTGGTTCAGTACTAATTTGTACAAGGAAGCATGTAATGCATCATAGTCGTATATGGATATAGGTAGTCTTTATATATATATATATATATATATATATATATATATATATATATAAGTCCTCGCCCTGCCGGGGAGGGGGCCAACGACGGTCCCTTCCCAGGGTTTTCGAGGATAATGAAAAACGGCAGCATGGAGGGCCACTGTAATTTTAGCACCTGTCACCTGAAATTTCACCTGTGACCTTTGACCGTAACCTTGACCTTCACGTGAGGTGCCCTCGACACATTATCCTGGTTATATGGCATTATGACGTCACCACTCGGTATCCAATGCAAGCGAACTGGTCCTACCGCGCGATTGTGACAATCTCAAAAGGCAGGTCTGACTGAAAGCTTATACGTCGCAACATTTTCGGTCGATTTTTTTAATTTCTTCACCAATCGACGTGCCGTTAAGTTCTCTCGAATGTGGCCACATATCGTTTTTCGGCTCTATGACCTGTTCTTACACTACCTCGGATACATAGGTGAGGGTGAATCCTAGCCCCCCCCTCCAGTGCGCGTGTTAAGCAAATGAATTGACCTAACCCGACTCCTAACGACCTGGTCAGATGTGCTGGCTCCGCATGCAGAGAAGGGCATACCCAGCCTCTTCTCAGACTAATCGTCCAATCGGGCTAAAACAAAATACATATTGTCATTCGGAACCCCTGGATGAAATGAGTTTGTGAGCTGCTTACCATTTGCTACTCTCGTTAAAATTGATGTTCCCAGAAGTCACAAAAGGTTACGTTGAATGATCGCACGATAATATGGGTTTCTTTCATATATTCAGACGGTAGGAAGATCAAGACAGTAGTTTGTATCAGTGTACCCCTCTCATCATAGCATGTCGAATCATGTGCAATATGAGCATGGTTTATGCATGGGTGACCTTGACCAAGGGTGATTCTGGGTAAGGTCAAGAAAACCTATGAGTTTACAATGAAGATAACGTGCATAAATGCGAGCAATACGACATGAGAAGCACCTGATGAGGGTCCCCCGCACCTCGCGGGCTGCCGGCGGGCCGTGGCAAGGCGCGGAGGCGCCGGGTGGCGGGCGGGCAAACGGCTCCGGACGGCGGGCGGCCCGGTACAATTTCCACTGTGGACAATTTTGCGCACATTTGCGCACATAGCTTTCTTCAGGCCATGACGGAGAATTAGCGCCATTCGCTCGTTCCTATTTTTTCCCGGTGGTTATTTGGCTGTTATATCTTGTGGTCATACCAGAAATTCGCCGCCTGTTTTTTTGTCCGGGGTATCCTGCAACCCTTTGACCCCGGAGAATTACTTGAACTATGTTTCCACAAAAAAGCTTATTGGTAGAATCGTAACGTTTTTTGTTTGCCTATTCAAAGTTAGCAACGAGTTTGGAAGGTGAATTTATGAAAGGGGTATTTAAAACGCAGATTATATACCTTTATCAAAATTCAAATATAAATAGAACGCTAATAATCTTAACGTTGACATTATGAGAAACATTTTGATACTGATTATTTTTAGCCTGACTCAGTTTTGACGTATATTATTCAAAGTTAAAAACTCGGATCTAGCAGACGCATCGAGTGCCTTATTTCTGCATTTCAACATCGCCTTACTTTGTTGAGTAATAAGTGCATATTTCAATGAAATTAGCTTGATAATAGTGTTCATTCAGAACACTCTGAACAATTTCCTTCACATCGGCAGCCATAAAACTCCTAAATTCCAAAATCCGAAAATGGCACCTTGGCCATCCACGACAGCGTTTCCGACCACAGTGCACTGGTGCAATTCTTTTTAACACACTATTTGTGGATTGCCTATTTGGGACGACGATCAATAGAACACAATTATTAATATCGGGTGGTGTTCTGTCTTATTTTCGTCACGTGAGTTTGTGTTTGTTCAATTTTAAGTCATCTGCTGTCTAAATTACCTACTGCGGGGATGGCAATTTATGGGCACTGTGGGAGGGGGCATTTCGGCCACTGTGGGGAATGGCCCCAGTTAGCATATTAAGAAACGACCTGTATCCAGAGGCACCGCCACGGAATTCTTACAGGGGGACGGACCCGAGCTGGTGCTGACCGGGGGAAGCAAATTTTTAGCATATTCGGTACCTGACATCATTAATGACGATGGACTCAAAAATTTGGGGACTTTCCCCTGGTTAGCCAACAGAGGGGAAACGCTCCCCGCCCCCCCGCCCCGCTTTCGGCGCCCATGCCTGTATCTAAGTCCAACAGAGGTTTTAACACCGGTGGGCCTCCGAGCCACCTTTGCCATGGTCGGGGAGGGGGTGTTCAAACACCTCCCCCTCGAACTCGGCACTTATGCGGGATGACAAAAAACGTGAACGATAGTGGATAGTTAAAAAAATTCATGAAGAAACTATATTAGTCACTTTTTGGTTCAGGACAATATTGAGGTCATGACAGGTCAAAGAGGTGGCATGTTAGAGAAGAGTTACTGGGCGCTAGTGTCTGATAGAGCTGAGTTAGAATCAATTTTTAAGCATCATTCACTTTCGCCCGTTACGGCAGACCGAATGATGCATAATATGACTATACATACTAGGTCAAAATATATAAATGGCCTGGCCTGAAGTCAGGTCAAGGTCACTATCTGATCTAACGTAGTCAATATGCATATCAATCAACTCCTAATAATAATCCAAACGTAATGGTGTCAAATTTATAAGAGCTTTATGATTATTTCCTGTATAGTTTGTGGCCGAAGCCTGAAAACCTGCTTGTAAGCCCCAGATGGCCTCTCAAAGGTCACAGGTAGCAAATTTCAGCATGAACCTGGAAAGGAACCCAGGATACTACAATTTTGAGAATATTGAGGTGTTCTCAGCTGATTCAAAACAAATACAGCCCAATTTTCCATGTCCTCATAAATCTCCAACACAGAGGTCATGATCTGTATCTGACCCATAGGTTATCGACATAAACAAATAACGCAACGTATTGTGAATCGCTCGGTGGGCCCATTATGTGATATGAGTTTCAATTGGATATGTTAACTATGTTCTTACTTATGTTGTCTTAAACTTTTTTAAAGGTCAGGTCACTTGACCTGCACTATTGACCTGACCTTAAATGACCTGACCTTGAAATGTTAGTCAGATTTGCAGAATTGTCCAAGTATTACACGCGCATTGACGAGGCAGGTACTCGCCCCTCGGGTTTTTTTAACGATAACATAAAAACGGCGGCGTGTAGCGCTGCCCTACTGAGCATACCTTTTCTCTGATCTTTTTTTACAATATTTTTTTCAAAATTTTTAGGTTAGGTCATCTCAGGTCAGGTCACAAGTACGGATCAAGTGACCTGAACTCAAAAGAAGTTTAAGATTGCATAAATGAAAATAGGGTGAACTTATCAGATTGAAACTCATATCGCATAATAGGCCCACCCAGTTCTCTAAAATATGTTCCGGTATTTTCTATATCGATGACCTAAGCCCAGGTACGAGCCATGACCTCTCCATAGGAAATATATCGGGAAAACGGTTTCAACTAAATAACTTAGAGTAAATAACTATATTTTAACTAAATAACTATCACCTGATGGTGATAAATCGTTTGTTTTGACTTCAATAGACTGGCCTTGTCTTTGTGGTGCTAATGATGTGCATTTTGACCCAAATTGACCATGACCTGACCTCAGATCAGGTAAAATATCATTTTGTACCTAATTTGACCCAGCTAGGTCATAATATATATCATTTGATTTGGCTTGCTGCGAGGACTCCAATGGCTTATATTATTTTGCTCTATATTTACTTGTTCAGATGCAATGACCGAAACGATTCATTTACATATTGTCCCTATGACGGCATGTCTTGACCCCTAGTGGCCTTAAATGCGACCTGCCAAAAAAATTGTACGAATATTTTCGATAGAAAATTAGATGGGCTACCCATCACCGCTTACGGTTTTTCGCTATCTAGCGTGGTTTTTGAGATCTTAGGGGGGACGGGTGCCCGCCCTCCCTCCGTCAAAGTAAAGGTGGCTCAGACCCCTGTCAATACGCGGGATAGGTGTACAAAGTACGGCGGCACTTTGCGCCGCCATTTTCTGGTGCCACCGGAAAATTCTGAGTGTTCAACCCCCCCCACACCGGAGCGAGAGTTAAAGGCTCACACTTCGGCATCCCTCAGGATAATATGCACGAACATATCTGAAATTTACAGACATGCGGAGGTGAAACTGCTGACATAAGGTGTCATTGTTAAAAATATATTGGGGAAAGCCCTGGCATTTCCATATATAATGTTTTTCTAACTTAAATAGCTTTTATTGTATGGTAGCTATTCCTAGTTGTTTCAAGCATTTCACGTTTTAAAGGAAATGGCTTGACTGAACCTATCCTGACCTCCGAAGGTTGAACCATTTACCTGAGCGCTGAAGTGCTAGAAGTAAGGTAGCCACATCGATCAAAGTGTATAAGCGCAGACCTAGCCTCCCGCTCCTTTCCCCTGCCCTGACTCGGTAGCCACCTCGACAACAGTTTATAACATCGGATATAGCCTCCCTCTCCCTCGCCCTGGCCTCTCATGATCAAGTCGGACCCCGACCTCGCCCTGAAGTGCAAACCTTTTTGGCAGACTAGGTGTAGTCTCCTTGCTTCGGTACATGCCACGGTTCTGCTGAGATGTGCTGCACCCTTTTTTCTTATATACAGTGCTGCTCTCTATTCGCATGATGATCTGCTCTATAGGTATGTAGAGTGCTGCCCTCTAGCCTTGTTTCTCAGTTGAATGTTATGCAATACTGGGATAATGGGCCTATGTTCATATTGGGGGGACAGGGGCAGATCCTTCCGCTTGGTTGGGAATGGGGGAGCCATGCCGGCGAGTAAAAAAAGTAGAAAAACGCTGAGCGGTGGAGGCGAGTACCTGCCCCCCGTCAATGCACGTGTTAAAGGAAATATGCACTATGGTACAATTCGAGACTAAGTTGATTTACAGCTCGTCGATATCGAAAATATAGCACGGGTAGCTCAGGTCGTAGAACGTTGGGCTCCGGGCCAGGGGCGTCGCCACCGGGGGGGGACGGGGGGCCTGGCCCGCGCCCACTTTTCGGCCAAAAGTTTCCTGATCTCAGTCAAAATGGGAGAAAACCGGACATTCGTATAACCAGAGGGAGGAGAATTAAAAAAATTTTTTTTTTTTTTTTATTTTTTTTTTTTTTTTTTTTTTTTTTTTTTTTGGTTTTTCTTTTTTTTTTTGTTGGGGGGTTTTTTTTTTGGGCCCCCCCCCGCCGCAGGGGGGGGGGGGGGGGTGTTTATCGGGGGGGGGGGTTTTTTTTTCGGAGGGGCCCCCGCGCACAATTTTTTCCCCGAGGGAGTTGGGCGGGGGTTGATTGGTAAAAGGGGGACTTGGGAAAGTTTTTCTGAGTTATTGCCGCAGGAAATTGCCCTACTGCATGCACCAACTAGTGCTTCAAGGCCATCAAGTTCAAGACCGTCTCCCGTGGAAATAGTTCTCAGTCAAGCACCGGCAACGTTGAACTTGATTGAGTGTGTGGATACAATTCTCTGTAGCCCCGCTCAATTTTGTTCCACTGAGGTAGAACCATGCGTATGCGTCCTGCGAAGAACAGAAAACCAAAGATGCACTGCCGTTGAGCAATGCCTGAGCCGGGACTGCCAGGAGGATGTGTAGGGGAGACCGGGGCTGGCTGCATCACGGTTTGAATGTATCAAGGGCTGCAACTAAAAAAATATTCACTAGATGTCAGTTTAAAGGGAGATACACGAAAAAACGATTCTTTGTGTTTTTTTGCTATTTGAAAAATCCTGATTACGAAACTGTCAATTATTTTTGTATCTTCGGCAAAAGTTTGGGGGTCACTCACTTATTATCGAAATAGGTTAACGGTTCGCATAAAATGCTGAAACCTTCACCCATCACTTACTTTTCGAAAACTATCTAAAGTTGAAAATTATTTTTTTGTAATAAAAATGTTTGTTCTCCTGTATTTGTATTTGAATTATTTTTACAAAGACTATAAAGACCACAAAATGATTTAGTTTGCGCTAGAAACGGAAAAAACATAACTACTCAAGTCTTCAGCCGTTTCATACCTCGGGTCTTGAGCCGTTTTCTGCTTCATCCCCAGGATGACGAAACTTTTGCGTCAGATAGGTCATATGACCCCGGTGTGAGAATTCCTGGACTTCTGATTGGTTAATTGTGATTTCTTTTAAGCCCTATATTTCTGTTTTAAAAGAGTTTTGGAATGCTGTTTTTCTTAATTAATTATTTTCTTCTGTATCAGTCCGAAGTTCTACATCACTGTTTAGGATAGATATGACCTAATTCTTTGAGAAATTGATAGACTTAGCCGGGGGTACGTCATTTAAATTGATAAGAGGTGTACCGGTAAAGTTTTCTAGAAATGTTGACTTTGAGAGCAATTTTAAGGCATTTGCAGGCCCAATTCGCAAAAATGAGAAAAAGAACTTCTGAAACAACTTTTTGTGACCTTTTGATCTGGCCAATAATTTTTTTGCGTATCTCCTTTTAAGCGGGGCCACTGGAACCGCACACGCGAAATCCCTTTCCAGTGAAAAAAAAACAGCGAAGGCAGTCGGCTTATACCAGGTGAGGAGGCAAAAACTAATTTTTGTTAGAGTGAAAGTATTTTTGTTTGTTACATTAAGTGTTAAATGAACTACAAGATAACATGCACGCTGGTCATCAGCCTGGCAGGTTAAAGCGTGTTTGTGTAGTCTTCAATTGAGGCAAAGTCTTTCGGCGAGACCTCTTGGCTTGTGCAATATTTTGCAACATGATTGATGCAGGGTAGGGACGGGGCAAGACGAATCATTTGTCACAGGGCAGGTTGAAACATTGATGCAACCTACCCCGGTGCTTAGTTTTGTTTATGGGCGTCATTATTCGTCATTATTGGCATGGACGTCAAAAGTGGGGGAGGGGTGCGTCGCCCAAGTTCGCGAATGAGGGAGCGGGCGTCCCCCCATTTTTTTACTTTAAATAGGTATCTACTTTTTTGCTCTTTTTCACCATATCAAAATCGCCTCCTACCCCCTCCCCGGCCCCGTCCCCCGTCATCGCCAGATTAGGATCCGTCACCTCCTACAAAAATATGGTGACGCCCTTGATTCTTGGTAAGTAAAATACGGAAGAATAATTAAAAACTGCGACTGAGAATACCTGAATGTTCTGTGTTAACACCCGGACTGGAAGGGGTCTGGCACGAACGCGCACTGGAGGGGGACCGGTAGCCCCCTACGATCTCAAAAGGAAAAACCTTGACCCATGACTTTTGACGTTGCCAGGTGAGCATGATTTCAATATTGAGTAACCTAGCCCATGACGTCAGGCCAAAATACGTGCCCTATACTGGGCAACGTCATCTAACCTTAAAAATAATAGCATGACCTCTGAGGTGCACTGCCAACATCTCGGGCAGTCTCTTACTATGCATTTACGTAAGGGGCTCGAAGACTGGGGCGGGGGCTTGAGCCCACTCCCCCGTTAGATACACCACTGTCCGGCCCCTTGCACATTTTCTTCCAACCTCATAAAATGTCCTTTCAAACACCTGAATGGCAAACGTGCCTACCAATAAAGCAAATCTAACGCGGTATTGTGTTTCTAAGCACTAATTCCTCACGATGCAAGCTGCCCCGGAGACTGATGCAATTTACCCCGGCATTGGGGCAGTTTGCATCAGGTGCAGAACTTATTTCAAAAGTTCATTGCGGTAAAATGTATTTGCTTTTGGGAAAAAATAACCGTCGTTTGGTAGGGAAAATAACTAAGTTTTGAATGGTGATATCCAATTATCAATAGATCTTGTGGATCGTTAGCTACGGAGGGAAGAGTGAGAAATGACTCAACCAGCCCCGGTCTCCCCTATGTGACAATTAGCGCTGTGGCTGCCAACCTAGGCTGCAGCCGATAAGTCCGATGGTATGTATAGTATCTGATACCAATCGTCCTGTTCTTTCAGGCATAAGGAGGCTGCAGCGAGTTGGCGGTGTCCTGGATGGTAAATACAACCTTGTAGTTTGAAGTTCGTTTCTCTCAACGGTCCTAGGGACACTACATATATTGGCGGCCAGGATGAACCTCGACGGTCTCGCCCCACCATCACCGTACCTCGCCAATCCAGGAAAGCCGTCAACTCGTTGGCCGACATGGAAGCAAGACTTCCTGAACTACTTGCTCGCCGTGGGCGGCGATGCATACCCCCCCAGTGCTCTCTTGATGCACTATGTCGGCGCTGAAGCCCGGCGCGTCTTCGAAACCCTTCCACCCGTGGAGAAGCTGGAGACGGAGAATGATTTCAACTTTGCACGGCGTCAGTTCTCCACATTCTACGAACCTCGGACGAATGCCATCATGGAGCGGTACTGGTTTCGGCAACGGTTCCAGGAGCAGGACGAGTCAACTGCCGACTACGTTGCAGCGCTCCGGGGGTTGCCGTCTCAGTGTCAGCTTGGACCGCTCAACGACGAGCTGATCAGGGATCTCGTGGTCGAGAGGACCAGATTCCCAGCACTCAGGGAGAAGTTTCTCCAAGATCCGAACTTGACGCTTGACAAGGTTCTCATGGCTCCTAGTTGACCTTAGGTCATCGATATAAAAAATACCGGAACCATTTTAGAGAACTTGGTGGGTCCATTATGTGATATGAGTTCCAACCAGGATTAGTCACCCTGTTCTGACGTATGCTATCTTAAACTTTTTTAGGTCAGGTTATTTGACCTGTACTAGTGACCTGACCTGGGATGAGCTAACCATAAAATTTGGAAAAAAGTTGTAAACATGATAAGAAAAAGCTATGCCGAGTACGGCGGCGCTACGCGCCGCCGTTTTTGTGATGTATCCAAAAAACCCGAAGGGGTTGATACTGGCCCTCCCGTCAATGCGCGTGTTACCAAAATTTACTGTATAAATTTATTTTGACAGAATTTGTTCAAGCTATCCTTCATCATTCGCCTTTTTCGTTATCCCTCATGTGAGCCGCGATTGAGGGGTGGGGGGTGAACACCCTCCACCCTACCAGGGCAAAGGTTGCTTGGAGGTCCACCGGGATGGGTGTTAACCCACACCCCACCGGGGGTCCGGCGCCACCTTCGCCCCATGAGGGGCGATGCCTCCCTCTACTTCTGAAAATATGGGGGTTATCGTAAATCTGCAATGTGTATTAGAAAGCTCGCGTGAATTCAGTAAGAAATTAATTTGCATGTTTAAACGCTCAGGTCAATGTGTTGACCTCCAGAGATTAGGTTAGGTCATGATAGGCTATTTTCACTAAAATTGCAATGCTTAAGAAAACTGAGCATAACTCTTGTGCCATTAGAGCTATTGAGATCTGGTAAAGAACATTTGATAAGAAAATACCAGACCTTTATCCGCTATGTCAAACGTAATGAGTTTCCGCCAGTGATTTGACCTCCAGAGGGCACCTCGTGACCTGATATGACTTGAGATCACGAAATGTCAGAAAGTGACCTTGCTGCTTATCAAATGACAGCCAGTGACGAGACATACAGTGCTCTAGCTTAATTAGGTCAACAGTTATTGGCAAAATACGGTTTTTGACCCCTGGTGACCCCGCATGACCTCGGAGAGGTCAAATGGTAAATATTGCCCCTGGGATCCGTGAAAGGGTGTCAAAAACGCTTTTCTGAGCAAGCTGAGCATTTGAATTTTTTTGTGAGTTTAAGATCATAGGACAGCTTTTTCCATGCTTTTTAATGGGAGAGGTCACCTCGTGACCTACCTCAAGTCACGAAATAACAAAAATCCGGATACACATCTTATGGACTCTGGAGAGGCCATGAAGGAAGTTTCAAATCGATCGAGTAAGAAATGCAGCTCTTATAGAGCTCAAAAGTTGAAGTGAGGTGACCTTGGTTGACCTCGCCTGGTGACCTGGGTTAAAACGTTTCAGCGATGGTAGGAAACTAATGGAGTGAATGATACAGTCATCAACCGCGGTGCTGCGTCTCGTCGTTTTTCTGCTATCCCGAAAAAAACCTTAGGGTGGCGACCGTACCCCCCCTCCTTTCCGTGGGGCGAGGCTTAATACTACGTGGCAATACTAAAAATAAGACGAAATCAGCATAAAAAGGGATCAAGCCTAAAGTATTTGATAAATTTTCATGTATAAGTCTTGGCAATTACCTGCAATGCACACGATCATGTCATAATTACTTTGCATGATTACCTTCACTACATAGAATAAATTAAGTTGGTAAAGGGGCTCAATTACTCCACTCAAATTAGCCACGAAAAATAAGAATGTAATATGCGTCGATAAATAATGGCAAAGCTATCTCCGTCACCCTTTAGTGCGGGCCATTATCTAGTCAAGATAAGCCAAAGATCGTTATCACGAAAGAAAATTAAATGCAAGAGCATTGTTGTATCTTGAGGATTCATGGTTTTTATGAAAATTCAGCCAATTCTCAACTATCAATTCGATTGCTTGCGAAAGTCAAGGACTGGGCTAACCTGGCGTATATTTGGGATTATTTAAGATGTATCTATTTGGTTGATCCTAGCCAGCATGCTCTTCATTTGCATCGAGCCTTAACCCTATTTCCAACGGGCTCCCGGCTACCCCTATCCCGTAAAAAAGATCAGATGCGTACAATTGATCAGGGATAAGGTACTGTAAGTTTTGTTGTTCTGCATCTCTTCGTTCTTGCGTTATCCGGGTAAAACCAGGAGGGGGGGGTGGATTTCACCTCCCAGCGGGGTGCGTGTTAATCAAATTGATCGGGTGTAATATGTTCAGGATCATGCTAAGGAATTACGCATGAGTTCGGAAATGCACTTTTACTTGCGTGACGCTCAGTGTGGACCGGACCATGTCGGTTATTTTGTCTGAGCCATCTTCGCATTGACGGGAGGGGGCGGGTACCCGCCCTCCCCTAAGATCTCGAGAACCACGGTAGGTAGCGAAAAACGGTAAACGGAGTTGGGTTGCCCATCCACTTCTTCATCAAAAACATTTGAACCATTTTTTTGTCAGGTCACATTAAGGTCACGAGAGGTCAAAACATGCCGTCATAGGGATAACATGTAAATTCAGTTTTTCGGCCATTACATCTGAACAAGTAAAGATAGAGCAAAACGACTTGAACGATATGAATTCTCTCAGCAAGCCAAATCGAATGATATATAATTTGACCTTGCTAGGTCAAATCAAGGATTTGACCTGACCTGAGGTCAGGTCACGGTCAAATTATATAAGAAGCATATCATTAGAACTGCAAAGCCCAGGCGAGTCTAGTGCAGCTAAAATAAATGCTCTATCGCCATACGTTACTGATTTATTCCGTAAAAACCATTTTTCCCATGTATTTTCAATGGAGAGGTCATGTATCGTACCTGGCCTTAGATCATCGATATAAAAAATACGGCAACATATTTTAGAGAATTCGGTGGGGCCATTATGTGATATGAGTTTCAATCGGATAAGTTCACCCTGCTCCGACTTATGCTATCTTAAACTTTTTTTTGAGGCTGGGTCACTTGACCTGTACTGGTGACCTGACCTAACATGACCTAACCTTTAAATTTTCACAGAAGCTGTAAAAAATGATGAGGGAAAGGTATACCAAGTACGGCGGTGCTACGCGCCGCCGTTTTTCTGCTGTTTCCGAAAAACCTGAGGGGGGCGGTTACCCGCCCCCGTCAATGCGCGTGTTATGTAGATGAACCCTCGCGGGTGCTACGCGCTCGCTCGGCTATTGGGTATATGTGTGCGGGGTGCAATTGCAACCAGCACCAGCCTTTCATGTCTTGAAATTTAGGGCACATAGTTAAGCTGCATGATCACTATGAAAATTGCAAGATTATATTTCTATGATGTTTTTTTAATCCAATGCTTTTCAGCTTGGTGAGCTCCACAGCCATGCAGTTGCTGTGCAGCTGAGCATCCGCCTGCAATGTGTCTGAGGTGCTCCGAGGGACGAGCTGGGAGTTTCCAGACCACCTCTCCGCTCTGTTTGGGGCTTTGTTTCGTGCCTGGCGTTAATGACTGCGCCGGAGGCGAACTGCGACGGGAGCCGCTGGTATCCGGCACCCCGCAGTGAAACATCAATCAGTGAGGTTTCGGAAGCTGTTGGAAGAGGGGTCCATACTCCTCTCTTGCTAGTAGTTTCAGAGTCTTATTTACAGTGATATGAGCTCGGAGAACACACAACACACTGTGGTAACTCAACAGGTCGGACCAGTCGTACATGCTAAGTGATGTCACAGCACATTCACCTGAGCGGATGCAGACGGTCACAGGGCTTGTGTTTTCCATCACCATAGGCCCGAGATCGCTTTTCTCTGGCATGCTCCAGTCATGGGGCGGTCGCCTGTGGCAGCCTGACGGCAGGGTGTCGTCTCTGGGGTGGGGGCCCGATCACCAAGAACGCGTCCGGGTCGAAACTGATGACCGCATGGAGTCATCCCCGCGCGACCTTGACTTTGGCTCGATACTCTGACGTTTATACTCGGGGGTAGGTAGCGAGAAACAGTCACCCAGGCACATGCGACTCGTGCTATGTCAGAGAGTAGTCCTGACTCTATGTCAGCGACCGGTCCCGACTCTATGTCAGCAACTGGCTTTGACTATGCAGCGGGCTTGACGCGATTCAGTGCCATTTGACTCGGTACCGCCCGGGCTCTTTTCGTACACACCAACGTCTGGGGTCTGATTGCACCCCATACGATCTCGGGACCAGAAGTGTTACGGAAACAATTTAAAAGTCGCTGGAAACGCTTTACCGTTTTTCCTTTGGAGCTGAGTTTGAACCATAGCCGTTGACCCATGACGTCACAGTGAGCTAAAATGGGTTAAGTTCAGACCCATTTAGAAAATCCCTTATAACTTGGGAACCATAATACCTAGAACAATAACACAAATGTGTTCGTCTTCACCCAAGGATTCCAACTATTTGCGACATGACCTTGCAAGGTTACATTATGCAATTTAGACTATGTCAAGGACAAATGACCTTTTAAGTTCATGCTGCATATCATTTTTTTCCTTGGTTCATGCTCATCACTATTATACCAAATTTAAGCCCGTATATTGTTTGGTTAAAAAGTTATAGACACAAACAATTCCGAAAACCGCTATTGTCGTGACTGCTGGTGTCCTGCTATTGACCTGAGCTCAAAATGGACGACCACATGATTTTTTTCGTTTCAAGAGGTTTCAAGGCCTGCTAAGCAACGCGCTTCCCAATTGAATTGACTTATAACCATTCGCGGAAAATCGAGGGGTCCGATCGGACTGCCGAGACGGTGATCGGTTAACCAAATCTTTCACTGCAGATACGTGCAAGTTAAAGAAGAAATATGAGCCCACAATGTACAAATTGTATCAATGAAGGCATCAACAACCACATGGATTAGAGTTGTGACCAGCCATCAGTCAGCTAGCCAAAATAATAAATAGCTGTATATAATTTATTGTTTGGAGTTGTTTTATCAATAGTAGTTCCAATCTGTATAAAAGTTCGTATATTTTCCTAATCCCTTTCATATTGCAAAATGTGTCTATAGCGGTAGTTTAACAATGGACTGAAGCCCCTTTCCATCTGATTTATCGCTCTTAAGCCCTGCTCAATGGGAATGGGATGTAAGAACGATATAAGTGTACATTTCGGGCGGGGTAATTGACATTCCGACACTTGAGAAGTACATAGCATGCTACACAAACACTCTGGAACAGATACCGCCAAATCGTCGAACTAAAGCAGCCGAGATATTTTTCAGCGACAAAACGGTAACTGAGGCATAGGAGTCTTACCTATACCTCAAAAGCAAACTTCTTAGACCAGAAATTAACAACATCAGGAGTGGTAGTAAATTACGGACCTGCTCCACCTGTCAATAAAGTGTTGGTTTCTGACGGTTTGGACCTGTGACCGCTGCTGGGTTATCGCCGGTCAGATCTGCGTCGGCTGACGGGACTGCTAGCACAGATATTGTCGGCGAGCCCGACGTCAACATTTCTGGTGCACTCCTCCAAGGACGTCACATCCGGCCGAGCGGCGTTTTTGGTCCCCTCGTGCCTCGCATTGTTTACTTCCGACTCACGTTCGTCTTGCTGTTTGCGAGCGCCCGAGGGAGGTCGAATCAGCAGTGAAATTACGGACCGAATCAGACCGAATCAGCCCGCAGGTGAGCTATAGTAGCCCGTATTTAAACTTAGGTATGTGTGTGTGTGTGTGTGTGTGTGTGTGTGTGTGTGTGTGTGTGTGTGTGTGTGTGTGTGTGTGTGTGTGTGTGTGTGTGTGTGTGACGTATGCCTTCTTAGAGATTGTCTTAGTCTATAAAAGTTTAACATGCTTACACATGACTCAAACATGTGCTGCTCCAGTCTTCTGAATTCACATTCTTTCCCACTTATCTAAATTGATTTTTGGCTAACCCGCGTCTCTCAGTCTTATTTTTTTGGTATCGGTTGCAGTATATTTCTGGTATCTACAGAAAGCCGAGGCTTTTAGGTTAACGAGAATGTGGCACCTTCACAGTGGGATTTGAACGAGATAGATATGTGCTAGATCATGCTAAGAGACCACTTGATTGATATTCCATTTGTCCTATAACTTACCGTTTGCGGAGAAAATGGTATAAATTCACCCCCTACCGACCCCATCCTCCCTGGTCATACGTGCTATGAGGCAATTTTAGGAAAGTTTCCTCATCCCCAAGCCCCGCTGCCGCGCAGCGCGAGCACATTTTTCTTGCTTGAACATCTCTAAATCTCATAACTTCGGTACTGTTAATCATAAATGCATACAACTTCGTTATTGAGTGTATTGAAATGCGAAATACGCTGTAATATAGGAAGAAAAATATAAGAAATGTATTAATGTTACTTTTATATACTTCTAATACTCATTTACCTAAAAACACTACATTTGTGTTCTTATTCATTTTTGGCGCAGCCTAAACAGATTCAATCTGGCACAAAGCAGTACCGGCTCATTCGCCAATTAGACCTCACGGCAATTACGAAACTTTTTTATTGATGATAGAAGAAAATTAGATAAAACAACATGTTAGCCTTATTAGCCATTTTCCAGCAAAAATAATACCAAGTGTATTAGATTTAGCATATATTTCCCCTAGAACCACCGCAGCCTGGAAATGCACATTTCCTTTAAGCCACTATAAATATGGAGATGAAACTTTTTTCATCGTCTTGAGGAATGTCTGGGCAAGTGCCTTTTGGGGTTTTAATTTGGATTAGGTAAACGGCTGGCACGTGGACCGTGCTCAAAGTAAAAGAACCGCCCTTTAGTTGGGTAGATAATAACCTTTTTTAATCCGTGCCCCACTGGGGTCTGGTACCACCTTCCCCCACCGGCAGCCATCGATGGCTCCCCTCTAACTCCGAAAATATGAGGGTTAGCGCAACTCTGCAACCTGTATTAGAAAGCTCGTGCGAATTAAGAATGATTTTAGTTGACATGTTTAAGCACTCAGGTCAATGGTTTGACCTCCAGAGGGCAAGTTAGGTCACGATAGGCTATTTTCACTAAAATATGCATTGGTTAACCCTTGCCCCGGTGGCGGGTACGAGCCACCTTCTCCCTGGCGGGGGCTAAAAAAGACCCCACGATCTCAAAAACTAAGAGAGCTAGAAAAAGTGCAAAACGACAATCGAAAGCTCTTCAAAAATGATATCGAAAATACTTCAGTCATTTTTCTTGTCAGGTCAATATCCAGGTCACCAGAGGTCAAAATAGGTCAAAATTGCTAATATGAGGTGTACTAAGAAAACCTCATATATCTCAGATACTATGATAGCTAGAAACATTTTTCAAACGCCATTTGAAAGCTCTTGAGTTGTTCTTTCACTTAGTAGAATTTATTTTCGTGTCAGATTAAAGCCTAGGGAGCTACAGGTCACTGAATATCGGGCATATTCTTGGGAATGTCCATAGCCACCCATGCAAAAGGGCGTTTCCTTTTTCGCTAATAACATCCGAACCAAACAAGATACAGCCATAGTTGATGCACCAATGCAATCCTCTCGTCAATAAGAATCGAATGATATATAATATTGCTATGTCAGGTCAAATTTAAGAATTTGACCTGACCCAGGTCAACGGTCTGACTTAAATTGACCTGGTATAGTCATGATGTATATCATTTGACTTGCAGTGACTATACAAACACTTTGGTAACAAAATAAAAGTTCTATCTTAGTTTATTCCAAATTTATAGAGTAAAACACCAAAAAATGCTTATTTGACCTAAGGTGGCCCTTTAAAGGTCACAAGTCAAAATGTTTGGCATCAACTTCAGAAATGGGCTAAAAGCAAGTCGTAACCGATGTTTGAAGTTGATTCCATCCATAGTTACTGAGAAAAACTCATTTCGTGATTTTCCCCATGTATTTACAATGAGGAGGTCATGCTCTGCTCATCATCTTAGGTCACCAATATAAAAAATCCCGTAACAAATGTTGTAGCTCCTGGTGGGCTCAATATGTGGTATGAGATTCAACTTGATCAATTAAATCTTCTTTTAGTTATGCGGTCCTAAGTATTTTTTGAGGTGAAGTCACTTCACCTGGCCTGGTGACCTGACCTGATATGACCTTGAGCTAAAATTTTCAGGAAAGATGTAAAAATGATGGAGGAACAGCTAGACTAAGTTTGGCAGCGCTGCGCGCCGCCGTTTTTGGTCACTTCGAAAAAACCCGAGGGGGGTCTAATAAGACCCCCCACCAGGGCGAAGGTTAAGAAACCTGGGCATAGCTCTCATGCCATTAGAGCTATTGAAATCTGGTAAAGTATATTTTATAAGCAAATGACAGGGCTTTATCCATTATGTGGAACATAATGACCTCCCGCCGGTGGTTTGACCTCTAAAGGGCACCTCATGACCTGACATGACCTGAGGTCATGAAAGGTCAGAAATTGACCTTTTGCATATAAAAAGAAGGCCAGTGACAGGAAAAACACGATGACGCTTAATTCAGCGCTCTAGCTTGATTAGATCCAAAGCTATCGTCAAAATACTGTGTTTGATCCCTAGTGACTTCAGATGACCTCAGATAGGCCAAAGGGCAAATTTCGCCCATGGAATCCGTCAAAGGATGCCCAAGAACGTTTTTCTGAGCAATCTGAGCATTTGCAATCATTTGTGTGGCTTTTAGATCATAAGACAGTTGTCCCCATGTTTTTCCAATGGGAGAGGTCGCCTCGTGACCTGACCTCAGACAACGAAATATAAAAATCCCGGATATGCATTGTATAGACCCTGGAGGGTAGACCCTAAAGTGTAGAAAGTTTCAAATAAATTAGCTTAGAAATGTAGCTCTTATAGAGCTCAAAAGTTAAAGCGAGGCGACCTTGGTTGACCTCGCCTGGTGACCTGGCCTTGCGTGACCAGGGGTAAAGAAATTCAGGGATGGTGTGAAAATTATGGGGTGAGAGGTAGAGTGCTCAACCGTTGCACTGCGCCTCGCCGTGTTTCTGTTATGCCGAAAAAAACCTTAGGGGGCTATCGATGGCCCCCGGTGGGGCGAGGGTTAATCGTCTTTCTTGCAGAGCGTGGAAGCATCGACTAGATATGGATATACTTTTGCAAGAGTGTATATCTTCCATTGTGATGTCGATGAACTAAGTTCACACTCTAGGGTGGGAAAATGTCATCCAAGCGCCGCACCAGCAGGCTTAGAACTTAAGGCCCGAAAGCGCCGGAAGTTCTAGTTTAATGTGTTTAAACAACTAAGCTCTCAAACTAGTAGTGATTTTCCAGAAAAA
Source organism: Lepas anatifera (assembly GCA_034440635.1). Lineage (NCBI taxonomy): Eukaryota > Metazoa > Arthropoda > Thecostraca > Lepadidae > Lepas > Lepas anatifera. The sequence goes on along the minus strand of JAOTON010001410.1, from coordinate 33,364 downwards.
CAATTTGGTCTAGCACTGAATTAAATGATGGCGATTGCGGGCTGGCTATGTCTGGTGAAAATGGTCCGGCAGAAGTCCGGACGGCGGTAGATTTTGTCCGGGGTGAAACCGGACCTGCCCCGGACCTGCCCCAGACTTCAGCCCACCCAAGTTTGCTGGCTTACAGCCTGCTCTGCCGTGCTGTGCCGGCGCATGCGTTTCAATCGAGATTGCTACAAATGTTGTGTGTCTAACTTACACAGCACTGAGGATGGTGTGATGTGACTAGTAAAACTGTGACTGCTGTCATTGTAGTTTGGAGTGGATTCCGGAAGTCCGTGGGACGGATTTGAGGCCGTGCAGGGCTGTAGTCGGATAGGCGCAGGCTATCCGCCCCTGCCCACCTGCAGCCTACTCTTAGCCCAACAAAATGGTTTTCTGACATGCTACCATGTTAACTAAAAGGGTTGTTCCCACCTGGTATTACTAAACTCTGCCTTCTGGTGCTTTCCTATTCTTCCTATTAGTCCTTCGTAACAGGATCGCATGCTCTACATTAGAAGCTGGAGATCGATCTCTTCCGGACCCGGAGGGTCATGGATTGGTTAACGCTGCACGGCAATATAAGCCCTCTACAGGAAGACCCAAAATCCAAGCCCACGCCCCCCCTAACCAGCTTCAGGGATCTTTAACCATGTCTACAATGGTCTCCTTAGTAATGTCTGAATACAGAGTTGGATATTAACCAAACATTTGGGGATAATCCGGGTAAAATTGCAAAAAACGTGTTGTTTTCAATGGGTCAACACAGCGAAAATTCAACAAAATGTTGCCCCTTTGGGTATGGGTCATGACCAGATTGTACGAGTAGTACTGAATCTACCCCCTATCCTCATGTTCATCACCCGTCTTCCTTCACACTGGCGGTGCACGATCCAATCTCTGGTGATGCCGTTCTGTGAGCAATGCAGTCTCCCGGTACGTGAGAACATGACTGTGCATGGTCTCCCCAGTGACGTTCTTGCAATCTTGTTCCCGTTCCGTCGAAGCTCTTCTATCTGGTTTGTTACATACATAAATGGTTCTGGGCTTTCGACGCTATGATGCTTACTTTCAGCTAACAAACCTGTCATCTGAAGTCCCAACATGACAAACTAGCCATCAAGGCGTAAGTTCTTAACAATCGTGGTCAGCCAATTATCGTTCATGGCCACAGCGATCTCTGGTATTACATGCCTTGGCACCTGGTATGTGGCAAACGTTACTCTTCAAAGTGCCTTAAAGTAAGCATGCTCTATTTTGCATTAGAAATAATTTAGTTAAATAAACTCCTTGATCGCAAATTCTTACCACACATGAAAACGGCACAGGTTAATCTGGGAAATTACTCTAGCTGCCCAAGAGACAGCGATGACATAAGACAGCGATAAATGAAACAAAGACAGCAACATATGAAGTTACTATCCTCACGCTCATTCTGGTTGAATCACCTGCGCCCTCACAGGACGGGGGATAGTTACGACCTCCCTTCTATACTCCCGATTGACTCCTAATTCACATGTAGGTTCTCAGTATAAAACAGCATGTTGTACGTTACCAGAGCTCTTGATAGCCTTAGATTACTGGGTCCCCTTCCAGGCCAGGTCGAAAACCTGATTTTTTTCTTTCCCTTTAAAAATGATAAATTTTCATCTTTACCTTTCGTCAAAAGTCAAATGCCACTAACGAGTGAAGTTCATAGTTACTCAAAATGTGTATTTCTCACTTCTAATGGATAGTTCTGGAGGTTGAATTCGAACGATCACTAAAAAGCAGCGTTTTGTTGCCCTCAAAACCTGGTCATATGGAAATTAGTCGTTCTTTCCGAGCGAGTGCACCGCGCAAGTGAGGTCTCTCCCTATACATGGATAAAACTACAATCATGGGCAGCACGGCCCGGTCTGGCCCAGCTCGACCATCACACTGACCGAAATATTATATCTTTGAAATGGTGGAAGATAACTTGAAGGGGTCTTCACCATGATTTAGTCTGATCAATTCAATTACTGAATGAACACACCAGAGGTGGGTGGGATTCTAGCAAAGCTCGGGGCTCGTGTAAAAGGAGGGGTGAATAAAATAATCAAATTTCCGTCGCCTATTACGTCATAATCCCATTTTTGCCGATCTGAAAAAGCCCAAATTGGTGTGCAGGGAGCAAAATTCCTGTAAATTATGAGGTGAAAGTAAATTTCATCCTAAGTCAAAATACCCTAAGCACCGTAAGCACAGGTGCACGAGAAAAGGATGGGCAGATTTATCGCCCACGCTATAATTAAAAAAGCTCTGGATATTATGGTGATGAAATTTACGGCATATATTCGGGTTGATCTGGGAAAACAATAGCATTGGTCACATTATAAGTCCTACGTCACGTGTACACGTGCGCATTGCTCTTCGATTGCTAAGATACTACCTCGATTAGACTGAAATTTGATATCTATGTTTGCGCCAGAAAAAATGTTATTCTCTTGTCAATTTCAAACCATAGCTCAAACTTTAATCTTTAGAAAATACAATATTCAGATAATCATAACCAAAAGCCTCCAATTGATAACCTTACTTTTCCATTATAAATCATATTTCCCCAATTATGAATTAGATACTTATTCCATTCCAAATTTAGCATTTTAGACCTGTGAAACAGCTTAAGCTTCCCGATGTCATGCAGAAAATGAAAACGTGGGGTTCTTGGGGTCCACTGCATGTCCAATAAATGTGTACCTCCAAATTTCAGAGATCAGGTGCCCTTTCAGTCTTCACCCACACAAGCGTTTTACTGGGTATATTAGGCGAATGGGCCTATTATGCGTCCTCTTAAGCTAGAATAGCATCCTCAGCAGAAGCGGGAGTTGTTCATTGAACAAATCAATTCTGTTAGTATACTATGATAGTTTTACTAGATTCTGTTAACTTTCTTTACCGGCATATATTTTTAGTTCATCTGATATTAGCTTTTTAGAAAAACAAACATTTCAATTGGTGAATGCAGGCACACCAGAATCAAAATTGCACCCCCACAGCTACATTTGGTCGGTATACTAATACTATGGAAGTTTTTTGCCATATTTTTGGCCGAAGAAACCAAGCATGAACGTCAGTTTTTTAATATTAGGTGTTAAAATATATTTTATATTTTCATATTTTTATATTCATTTATCTTTATTTTATCTTTATTGGGTATTATTTTTTGCCTGTTGATGGCCTGTTTGTGCTTGAATTAAGTCCTGTTCACAAAATTGCGCTTGTAAAATGAATTTGGGGAAAATGCAGTATTAAATTGATGAAGTCAGGCAATTCGGTCTCGAATGTGCTGTGGTGTATTTGGTACGGGTGCATTTAGGAAACGACGGCCTGACTTCTGACATGCGAGGATAGGGCACTGCGGCCGTTTACGCTTGTGATTAAGGTGCGAAACGTTTGTCCATTAACACTTTTACGTACGGAAAACATTTCAACCCCTCCAAATACGTGTGAAGCAGGCAACTGGCCCTGTAATAATATTTTTCATAACATAAATATATCCTGATTTACAAACAAACTCTCTCTTTTGATAGTGTCCATTATGCCAGCCTTTCGCCGGAAAATTTATTGATGGTGGAGGCTCTTAAAATTGTGAAAAATACATCAATAGTGCTTATAGATACGCAGATATTCAAGGTGGCACATTCAGGAACAAGACACATAATCGGCATTCTTTCCTATTGCAGATGTCGCGCAAGGTTAGTAAATATCAGCGAAGGTCATCACAAGTCAAAAGATAATATGTGAACTACCACTTAGCACTTGCCTGATTTCGGAAGTATCGTTATAGCTTTTCACACTCCTAGTGTTTATTTTCGAACGCAATTTTCAAGGAAAATGCGTCAATAGTCAAACTAGACAAAATTCAACTGAATTCGAAATTCAACTAAAAAAACTAGACAAAATCAACTAGACGAAATTCAACTAAATTCAAAATTCAACTAAAATCTAGAATAAATCAACTAGACAAAATTCAACATAAGTTTCTCATCTTGCTAGCCTTACAACGCACACTCCTATCGGGCTTCAGAATATCTGTCCTATTCGGAATTTCTTGTCCACTTCAAGGTATCGAGCCTGGCGAGTAGCCGGGTAAAATACGATATTCTATTCGTCCACAGAGGCCAAGAATCTCGCCAACTCGCCCACGCTCGTGGGTAGCCAAATGAGGTTCAAGGACCAGAACTTAGGTAGCCAATCACGGAGATTTGACAGAGATCAAGAATTGCACTTACCAGCACAAAACAAGTGTTTCCACGATCTTACCGCCACGTAAAAAGAGCTATCCATAATATGCAATGCTACCTTGACTGATTTTAGGTAAATTATAACTTTAGTGACAGACGATGCAAATTAGTGACAAATAATTTATCCTTACTCACTCGCGTTATTTTACAGCTACGTTAGAGATGGGTAGGTAACCACATCGGCAACGAAATTGACCCATATAAAGCCATGAGAAAAAGGTACTCTAAATTGCGATGACATGAAAACGGTAATATTCATTATTTTATATGAATTTGACCATTTATTTTGAATAAGAAGAGAAAAATTTAAAATTTATGTCAGGATTTATAGTGAAATTACTCTGCATAGGATAGTAAATCCACTGCTTACGTTGTACTTGAGGACTCGTTTTGCGGAATTAGAGATGGTCTGGTAGCCAGGCCGCCAACGAAAATTACGATTAGGGACCACCAGGTAGCCACTTGGGTAACCACAAAGTTTTGCGTTTCTGGCGCGGGAGTAGCGAGAAGAAAGCAGTCAGATATACGTGTTGTTGAAGCTGCTGTTTGGGTATCTTACTATGAGGCTGTAGATTTTGACCTAAATCAAAATAGGAGGTTTTGTTGCCAGTGGTAAACCCACTACCAATTCTTATATATTATGCCGCAGCCAGAGAAACGCAGGGCAAAGTGAACTCTGCCAGATCTCAAAAGCCCAGGAGAGTAGTGTGATTTGAGGGTGTCAATAAGAGCACACATTTTAATCATGTGCATGCGAGATATCAAAACTGTAGACCTGTGGAGATGAGAGTTGCAAGTTCTGGCTTTGCACCTAGAAAATTATATGCTGTTTGGTGCCCATGAAGTCAGGTAAACTACAGGTAGGTTTCTTTGGTGCCTACCTGCAGTTTTGGTATCAATTTTATCAAATCAAACTTAACAGAATTGTAATGATTCCACAAAAGTTTCCATTCAGCAGGTGAGTGTCTTGCTGCTTATTGATCTGCTTCAATATTTCTAGAATTTGCTGGATGGTGGTTGTGGTATTAGGAGGTACTTGTCCTCTGGCTGAGTACCTATATTTGGTTGCATGCATTGGAGATATTTAAATTATATGTATTCTTTTAACAAAGTGTTAATTGAATGTATCCTTCAAGTAGCTTAAGTCTCAGCATGGTGACTGCTACAGTCAAATGGTGGTTGTCTGCTATCTTAGCAATGATGATCTAAGCAATGATTGATCATAGCGAGCAGTTGCAGTAAGGGTACTAGACTCTGACGGCACATATTATTTTTCATGTATTTTTTAATTAGGTACTTGATAACATTTTTACCGATTAATATGCTTAGCTAATGGACGCATGCTTGTATTACAGCACACAGAACTTGTAATCACTGCACATATACTTAACCTTTTGCTGTTTGGTACTAAGAGTATGCTATATGTAATTCATTAGTCTCCAAATCACTGTAAATTTAATTACTTTCATAATTCCACTTTTTGAGAATACTTTTTCAATCACTAAGACAGTTATTCTGGGAGCCATTTAAAGCCTCAGTTCATGCAAAAGTTAATTTCGCTTCAGGTAGCCATGTTGGTCGCATCAAGGGATGTGGGTAGCCAACCTGACATGTTCTTGACCTCTGTTCGTCCATAAAATTTCAACTGGAAATTTTGACTGCGCCTATCTACTCGGATTTTTCCCCTTCGAGAGCATCAGCAAATAGTTTGTTGCACATTCAATTTGCAAGGGTAGAAACAGTAAAACGCGGGCTGTTTTGCCGAGCCGCGACAAACACAAATATATTTCTTCACTTCCAGCTTCAATCTGACCTCTTTCACGATTCTCCCTCTACTTTTAAAGCCCAAGTAAAAAAAAGTATGCTAAACAAATGACGAGCAAGACATTTGTCGTGATATCTATGTATGTATGTACTTGTATGTTCGACAATGTATCAAAACGAGATGAGTTATAATTGGGTGACGCACGATAACCTGTTGCTCATCAACTGCAATAAATACATAAAGGCATGAACGCGATATTATGGAAAGCTTAAAGGCTGTTTTGGAATTATTTAATCGCTTGAAAAATTCTATATATGGTCTGGAAAGGTTAGAAACATAACAGCTGAGGCAATTAATGGCGAAGGACAGGGAAGACCGGAGAGAGTTTCTAACATTTAGGTGAGTGCGTGTCATGGTGTCTTAGTGACTCTAACATGCCTCCAGTTCTGAGGTTAAAGCTCCATAACCTTGAAAGCTTAAGGGATTTTTTAATGAAAATAGCCTCAGTGAATACTCGAGAAGCTACACAGAGTTTCAAGACATTTTTTGAAATGTCTAAACAATCTTAGGGGTGTGGTATTGCAGTACCCCCTTCCCCTGTAAGGGCTAGGGGCCACACTGCTGGTATTTATACCTGGCCTCGGGGCCGGTGCGTTCCGTCCGGGTTGTCGTCGCGTCACTACGCATCGCTCCGCCGGAGGTCAGGGGTCGCTTCTGGTGGCCCCACCAGTCGGCAGGACCTACCGCAGCAGCGCTTAAAACGCCGCTGCAGACGGCGGCACAGACAGTTCTAGACCGGGCAGCGACACAGGGCGGGGCCGGGCCACGCTAAACAGCTTCTTACTCATCATGGCCTTCAGGGTAAGAGCTCGCACGTTACCACTTAGCACTTGCCGGATTTCCGAAATATTGTTCTAGCTTTTTACACTCCTAGTGTTTATTTTCATGCAAAATGAATGTCTTATTGAAAAGGCAATTTTCAAGGCATGAACGCGAAATTGTGCAACGTTTTAAGGCTGTTTTGGAATGATGTAACTTCTTGAGAAATTATAACACCGTGCTGTCTCTGACAGGTATTTTCCGCCCTCGCCTCGCTGGCGCTGGCTGCTACCCTTCCCGTCAGCCCGGCTAACTACGGATCCAACATCGTAGTCGGTCAAGCTCCTGTGTCACGCACTCTGGAGGTGGTCGACTACGTCAAGCCGGAGTCAAAGTACGCGTACCGGTACGGCGTGTCAGACCCGTACACCGGGGACCACAAGTCTCACGAGGAGGTCCGGGACGGTGGCGTCGTGCGCGGCCAGTACCGGCTGCTGGACGCCGATGGTACCGAGCGCGTGGTCACCTACACCGCCGACGACTTCAACGGCTTCCAGGCCACCGTGGAGAAGCGGCCTGTGGGCCCGGACGGACCACCGCCTCCGCCGGGAGCGGCAGCCGTCAACACCGGCGGCGTTCCCACGGCCGTGTCGTTTCAGGAGGTCCACAGGCAGGATGGCGGTCCCGGCGTGCCCGTGATCCGTGAGACGGTCCAGACGGCGCCCGTAGTGGCTAAAGTGGCGCCCGTGGCGGCTAATGTGGCGCCTGTGGTTGCCAAGGTGGCGCCCTTGGTCCGAAAGGTAGCGCCCGTGGTGACCAGCCGGGGGCCGGCTCTGTGCCCGCGCGTGCTCCTGTTGTAGCGGCCCCTGGGGTCCGTGCCTATGTCCCCCTCAGACCCGTGGCGGTTCGCAGCCAAAGTCCAACATACTTGGCCGGCTTACAGCCAGCCATCTCTTACCGAGCTCTCAACAGAGCTTATCAGAGACCAGCATACCCTTACGTTTACTATTACAACTTCTGAGACTTTTGCGTGACTCAACGCCATTTAGCCCGTTGGGTGGTTTAAATACATTCTTTCACACCCTTCACATGATAATAATTATGATATTTGCTTGTTAAGTCCCATCCATATTATATGTGTTGTGGGTGTCTATTGATACCTTACCGTTAACTATTCATCTCAATGCATATGTTTCCAAAATAAAAATACAGCAACATGGGTATGTGAACCGCGACTGATGGGGACAGCCTCCCCAGCTTCAGACAGAGGTCTCACCCCCGAACCATAAAGGACCCAACTAGACCCAGCTCCCCTTCATATGCATCTCAGAAGCTACGGTATCGGCTAAGCTCAAATTTAGTACCTATATTGGTTGCTAACAAAATAATTGTGTGCTCAAATTTGAAGCAACGTCAATAAAAATAACATTAAAAGCAACAACATACGGTGTGTTTTAACATACGGTGTGTTTTACGGTGTGTTTTATTAAAAGAAATACGGTGTGTTTTAGCCTTTTCGCAGGCCTGCATAATTGCATAAACTAACTTAAGGTCCTTAAAATCAAAAGCTAAAAATTCGAAGTATACTTAACCCCTCACCGCCTTAGGGGGCCCAATCGTATCCGCGCTCTCGGTTTTTCACAGATGATTCCGAGCCATTTTAAATTAGATGTGCGTCACTTAGCACACATTTTAGGTGATAAATTCGACAACTGATGGTACCAAAAATTGGCATCAGGTCAGGCAGCACAAGGGGCCCAGACAAACTAAATTGGTTCATACCAATCAAACGGGCCCAATACCAACTCAGTGGGTCCTTGCCACTTTAAGGGACACCAATCCAGCTAGGGGCCCAGGACTAGGTCAGGAGCCTCTTAGGTAATTCCTCTCAGGGGCCCCAGACTTGCCCAGGGCTTCCACAGTAATTCCACCTCAGGGGCCCCTTTCAGCTCAGAGGGCCAAGACCCACTTGAGGCACCAAGACTAAGCTAGTAAGCTCCAGTACCATACCCTCTCAAGGACTCAGAACAGCCCAGATGTCCATTGCAAAGCTCCCTTTCAGGAGGCCCAAACCAGCGCAGGGGACCAGGCCAACTCGGTTTCCCAAGATAAGTTGAGCGGGCTCCATACCAGTTAAGATAGATCAGACCAGACGAGGGCCCCAGATGAGCTCATGGGGCCTCAGTAGCGTCGAGGTGCAGCGAAGGAGGTCCAAAAGCACCCCCCCTCCTAAGATCTCGGAAACCAAGAGCTGTGATCTATTTTATGGCAAAGTTGCATTGACCTAGGTTAATATTTTCACGGTCAAAAAAAACGAGGTCGTAAACGTCAATTCTGGGTCGTGCTGGAGGCCTATTGGGAAATGCCGTGATTATGCTTAGAAAATGTCCTTAAACTTTCTTGCAAACTGCAACCCACATCTCTCTCTTCCCCTATCATAATCTCTCTCCCCCTCTCTCTCTCTCTCTCTCCCCACTCTCTCTCCTCCCTCCCACTCTCTCTCTCTCTTCCCACTCTCTCTCTCTCTCCCCACTCTCTCTCTCTCCTTCTCTATTCCCTCTCTCTTTCTCTATTCCCTCTCTTTCTCTATTCCCTCTCTCTCTCTCTTCCCTCTCTCTCTCTCTCTCTCTCTCTCTCTCTCTCTCTCTCTCTCTCTCTCTCTCTCTCTCTCTCTCTCTCTCTCTCTCTCTCTCTCTCTCTCTCTTCGCTTCGTTATCTTTCTCTATTTCTAAAATTGTTGGGCCCACATATGTTGTGTTAGATAAAAGCTGTTCCTATAGGGTGTTTGAAATGTTTAGGTGCTTCTCTCCGCACCTCATATAAAGTACCTCCTGTAAACGACCTGGAAGTTGTTGCTGATGATGACGCTGTGTAAAATGTCTGCATGGTGTGTTGAGATGCTTAGGTGTTCTCTCACATCTCATGTCATGTGCTCTTGTGAAGATCGTCTAGAAATGGGTGGCTAACGACGACAGCTGGAAATAGGTCGCATGCCGATCGAGGCCACCTGCTCTGACTCCATAAGTCCTGGCAATGATTGTCCATTACTCTGGATCCAGTGTTTCACATTGCTTCCATGTACGTTGATTACCAAATGATTCGAGTCACATTAATTCTACTAGCAGTGTCCTCCTACAAGCCGGACCAGAACACGAAGCGATAGCAGGAGGGCGACGATGACGAAGAGGAGCCGGCTCGAAGCGAGCGCCTCCGGGGGTCGGAGAGGGCGAGGAGCCCTCTACGATGACATACTGCGCATGGTGGAGGAGGATCCGGAGGTGGAGCCGATGGACGAAAACCGCTGAAGCGGCTGGTACTACAGCTGGAGAAGTGTATCCTCAAGAACCAGGAGATGCGGACCAAGCACGCCGACGCCCCGGAGGGGTTCCTCGACTCTGAGCTGGCCCTCCACGAGGCCATACAGGCGCTGCACGCGGAGGCCACGGGCCCGGAGCTGTTCCGCGGCTGGTGGAGCTGGGCGCGGTGAGCTCGCTGCTGGCGCTGCTGGCCCACGACAACACTGACGTCACCATAGCTGGCATCGACCTGCCGCAGGAGCTGACTGACGTCGACACAAACTCGGACGAGGCTGAGCGGGGCGCCGAGCGTCTGGTGGCGGAGCTGCGGAGCAGCAGGCGGTCGCCGTGCTGGTTCACACCATGGAGCGGCTGACGAGGCTGTGGCCGAGGAGTCGGCGGGCGTCCACAGCGCGCGGGCCATAGTAGAGAACGTGACGGAGCTGCGGCCGGTGGCCTGCCTGCCGGCCGCCCAGCAGGGCCTGCTGCGGTGGCTGCTGACCGGGCTGCAGAGGAGGCACCCTTCAACGCCAACAAGCTTTGCGCCAGTGAGATGCTGTCCGTACTGGTGCAGAGTCACGAGGAGAACAGGACGATGCTGGGGGAGTAGAGGGGATCGACGTCCTGCGCAGCAGCTGGCCTACTACAAACGCCACGACCCGAGCTCCTCAGAGGAGCAGGAGTGCATGGAGAACGTGTTCGACGCGCTCTGCTCGGTGCTGCTGGTGGCGGAGAACAAGGAACGCTTCCTGAGGGGCGAGGGGCTCCAGCTGATGAACCTCATGCTCAGAGAAAAGAAGCTATCGCGGAACGGGGCGTTAAAGGTGTTGAACTACGCCACCTCCGGCCCCTCGGGTGCCGATGACTGCAACAAGCTGGTGGAGATCCTCGGCCTGTGCACTCTCTTCCCCTGTTTATGCACACCCGCGCAAGCACAGGCGGAGGGGTCTCAGCGTTGGGGATCACGAAGAACACGTGGTGTCGATCCTGTGTGGTCTTCTGCGGCACTGTCGTGGCCAGCTGCGGCAGCGGATCATCTCCAAATTCACCGAGAACGACTGCGAGAAAGTATTAAAAAAAATATCAGGTGTCGCGCCATATTACGTGAGCCAATTTCGTTTTGCTATGTTCATTTCGTTCTTGTATTGCTCTTTTGCTTTTTCTCGCTGCTCTTGTGCTGTTCCATTTAACTCAACTTTTGTTTATCCGTTTTCGTTTGCTTTTTGCGCACTTAGTGTCATCTCTGCTCTCATTTCGCCTGGTTATGTTCTGCGTCCTGCCTTTGCGCTGCTGGCTTCCTGCTCGTTGTTTTGTCTTTGCTTCATTAATTTGTTTTTGCTTCATTAATTGCCACAATTATCTGTTCTTATCCGGCACAATGTGTGAACCTGGGTGTTTTCTTTTCCTTCGTTTGTGACTAACGTCAAGAACTTATGTGGGCCCACAATTTCAATCAAACATATAATTATAATTGGTTAGTTTTTCCGTCATTTTATTTGTTTTGTTAGGCACGTTTTGGATGATCTGTCTGCTCACTTTATTTTGTATTGCTTCTCTTTTTGTTTTTCTGCTTTGTTTTTGTGTTATTTCTACTGACCAGCATTATTATTTGTCCTAATCTCATAACATACTAATATCACAACATACTCACATCGTGCTGTACTGTATGACTATTGCTTGCCTCTCATGTTTCTTATCTGCTGTTCTTGTCCTTTGCCTCTTCACCTGTCTATATGGAAAAATGAAATAAAAATTGATTGATTGATTGAAAAAAAAGCCGGAAATACACCAACAGCGGACTAGGTCATAAAGGGAATGTCGCACACAATTTTCTCTGAAATTTTGGTCAAGGTAATTGAAGGTCTGTGACCCATCACGTAGCAATATGGCATATTCTCAATAATGTACAAAATAAATCTTTGGGCGGGAAATGAGGGGTTGACATTGAAAAAGACCTTTCACCTTGACCTGTGACTTCGACCTTGGCATTGAGGAGCAGTAACTATGAAGTGATTATATGATATGAAGTGATCGACCTCGCATGAAGCCGTGCTTCGCAGTACGCCACGAACTGCACGTGAGATCCGACGGCGAGGTGATGCGAGGTGCACGACAAGTCATCGTCCCGTCAAGCCTACGGGGGCACTACCTCAAACTGGCTCATGCGCAACACATGGGAATAGTACGGACAAAGCAGTTTCAACGCGATCTAGCCTGGTGGACAGGGATGGGCCAAGCAGTCGAGACGATGATCAACAACTGTGACGTTTGTCAATCAAGTGATCGAGTGATGACGTCAAAGTTCACTTTGCGCCACAAACGATCGTTCCCATGCCTGAGGCTCTGTGGAGCAAGTTAGGAATCTATGTGGTAGGTTCCATCGCCGGTTTACCTCAGTCGGCGCGCTTCGCTATAACGCTTATCGACTACCACAGCAAGTGGGCAGAAGTGACTTTGACCTCACAAGTTGATTCGTCTCAGGTCATCAAGTTCTTGTCACAGATATTTGCGAAGGAAGGATACCCTGACGAAATCGTAAGTGATAACGGACCTCAATTCAGGAGCCACGAATTCACACAGTACTTGCGCACCCGAGGGATCAAGCATCACCGTTCATCACTGTACTGGCCGAGAGGCAACAGCACAGTCGAAAGGTTCAACAGGACGCTGAAGTCATGGGTACAAGACAGGACAGAAGCGACGCCCAACATTGTAGGAGTGTGATAAGTTTTTAGATCGAGTTTTTAGACCGAGTTTTTAAGACCGATGCAAAAACTTAATGTGTTGATATCGACAGATCCTGGGTCGGTCAAAGAAAACGTGCAGCACGTTCAAAAGTGAAGTCCGTGTAAAAGGAGCAGAGAATTTATAAACTGGGTCAGAACGTATATCATTAGAACCGCAGGGATAGATGCTGGGAGCATGATCAAAGACCTTCTGTACTTGACTCCTTACTTTATTGTGAATCAAAACAGAATGCTCCCAGCACCTGGAAAGGACATGAAAAGGATGTCATTACCTAAACAGGATATCACACTCCTACAAACATCAGTGACGACATCAGGATAAAGCAGGGGCGTAGCTATGGGGGGCGGCAGGGACAGCCGCCCCCCCCACCTGAGGGCCCGAAGGGCCCCCACAGGACACGGGCCGCGCGAAGCACGGCTCAACCGCACTATGCTCTGTGGCCAAATTTGAAATTTCATACCAGACAGGGCCCTTTTAAGCCCTCTTCAGCACTCTATTCTGAAACAAGCAGGGCCCTTTTGGCGCTGTCACGGGGGCCCTTTTCGGGGCGTCGCCCCCTGAGCGAAATCCTGGCTACGCCCCAGAGATAAAGCTGGCACAGTACCGCGCCACGCCGTACACGACGACTGGCGTGTTGACATCCGAACTACTCCACGGCAGAAGAATGTGCCTGCAGCTCCCTGTTCTGGGTCGCAGGAAGAATTCGGAGGCGAACCGCAAGATGAGGAAGCGAATACGCCGTCGCCAGAACCGCAACAAGAACGAGTTCGACGAGCGACATCGAGCAGTCCCCACACGGATACAGGTCGGTGACAGTGTCCGAGTCAAACACCCGGTCCACGCTACAAAGACAGAACGTCGGTTTACCTTCCCCCCAGAAAGTGTATGCAAAACTGGGGCCAGTAGCATTCAGACTCCAGGATGGCAGCGTCTGGAACGCTACACACTTGGCACGAGTTAACAGTGCTCCCCTTCGGCACACTCAGGATGATAACCCAACGGCCCAGCCTTCAGCCATAAACCACCCCGAACCACGAGTGATTTGACCGGACTCACCTGAGCTCTGGCCAACAGAATCACCTACTCGATCCCGCACGCAAACCAAACCTCAACACCGCATGTTCAGACAGCGCCAGTGGCAGAAGATACCCCGCAGACCGAGCCGATACCCTCGCCTCTAGTCAACTCACCTGTCTCCATGCCAAGGCGTAGCCTACGTACCCCAAAACCAGTCGATCGGCTAGATATGAAGATATGACTGTATACGTAATGAAAAACGTTCTTCGAGCTTAGCCGTGTGGATGATTTTTACTGAAAGAAGAACACTTCTCCGCTGTGATCATGGATAGTTACGTCATCCGTTATGCCTTTGTTGTCGTTCAGTTATGACTCAGAACAACCGATTGCGCTATTTCCGAGAGTGTGGACGCTTCACATTTAAGTGTGGGGAGATGTAGTGTCTGACTCATATCTCCTGTTTCAGATAGTACCTATACGTACGGTTTCGCCTTTCACTATGGCTTAACACGCGTATTGACGGGTAGGCGGGTACCCGCCCCCCGCTTGGGTTTTTCGGCGACAGCCACTTGGCATACCTTTTCTCTCATCATTTTGACAACTTCTGTGAAAATTTTAAGGTTAGGTCATCTCAGGTCAGGTCACCAGTACAGGTCAAGTGACCTGACCTAAAAATATTTTAAGATAGTATAAGTCGGAACAGGGTGAACTTATCCGATTGAAACCCATATCACATAATGGGTCCACCGAGTTCTCTAAAATATGTTTCCGTACTTTTATATCTATGACCTAAGGTCAGGTACGAGCCATGACCTCTCCATTGGAAATACATGGGAAAAATGGTTTTGACTGAATAACTCAGTAGTAGGCTCGCCGTGTCTTTGCAATTCTAATGATATGCATTTTATGTGATTTGACCTTGACCTGACCTCAGGCCAGATCAAATCCTTGATTTGACCTAGCAAGGTCATATTATATATCATTCGATCCGGCTTGCTGCGAGGATTCATATAGTTCAAGTCGTTTTGCTCTATCTTTACTTGTTCAGATGAAATGGCCGAAAACCTTCATTTACATGTTATACCTATGACAGCATGTTTTGATCTCTTGTGACCTGACAAAAAATGGCTCAAATATTTTCGATGGAGAAGTAAATGGGCTACCCAACGCTGTTTACCGTTTTTCGTTACCCACCGTGGTTCTTGAGATCTTAGGTGGGCGGGTAGCCCCCGTCAAAGCGAAGGTGGCTCAGACCCCCGTCAATGTGCGTGTTAAATAAAACGTGGAAACACTAAAGTGTGCATTGGTTCAGCCTCCTCTGCTGGTTAGATAGGTGAACCGAACCAAATTGCCACTAAGTCTAATACACTATTATCATAACACAGTCCTTAACACGTGCACTGGAGGGGGCCTCGGAGCCCCCCACCTGTTTTCCATGGTTGCCGGAGAATCGCCCGTAGCCGAAAAACGATACTTTGCCAAATTTAACAAAATTTAACAGCGCGTCGATTAATGAAGATTTTTTGAAAATCGGTCAAATTGTTTTTTACTTATAGGCTTTCAAAGTCAGACCTGCATTTTGAGATCGCCGTAATCGATCGGACCAGTTAGCTTCGGACCAGTCAGCGCTCGGACCAGTTAGCTTGCATTGGAGACCGAGTGGTGACGTCATAACGCCATATAACCTGGATTATATGTCAAGGTCACCTCACATGAAAGTCAAGTTCAAGGTCGAAGGTCACAGGTCAAGGTCATATCTGCACTTTCAAGGTCACTGAACACTGTGCTTCCGGCCAAATGACTTTACCCGGTCTGACATATATTATGCTATGACGTCATCGATAGGGTACCCCAATACAAAGGTAAAGGTCAAAGGTCAAGGTCAAAGGTCATTGGGAAAGGTCAATCCTCATTTCCCGCCAAACAGTGGCTACAGTGTTGGTCAAAGTGTACATTATGAGTAGTATACCATATATTGACCTTAAAGGTCAATGACCTTGAATGACCTCGACCCAAAAATTGTGGGTAAGTCTCTTTGAGACCTCTCCTCTATGAACCTGGTCCGCCTTTAGCTTATTCCCGCCATTTTCCCGCATAATCACAGCATTTACCAATCGGTCCCCAGCATGGCCACGATTTGACCTTTACGACCTCGTTCGACCTTGAAGATAATGACCTAGGTCAATGAAAATTGGTTATCATGTAGATCACTATAGCCCTCCACCCACCTCCTAAGTGGCGTTTTTCTAAACCTCTTAGTTTCCGAGATCTTAGGAGGCCTACCAGGCCCCCTCCAGTGCAGGTTAGTGCCAGACCCCCTCCAGTGGGGGTGTTGACGCGCGCCCCGCTGGGGTCCCTTGCATGACGCGCCCCGATGGGGGGCGTTTTTCGCCCCTCCCCTCCGTATCTCGTTCCCCACGAAAGCTAAAGGAAAATTACGGCCGTTGTTCGAAAGCTCTTCACAAGACGGGCATATTTCATACGAAGAATTTTTATGTCAGGTCAATATTGAGGTCAGCATAGGTCAAAGATGGCTCCATGGGCCTACAACAGAGCAGTGTATGTACGTTTCCCTCTCTAGATCTGCTCCCAGGGGAGCTAGAGAAAATCTTTATGCATTATTGGATTCCTCTCATCACAGCAAATCAAATGATGTATAATATGACCTTGCTAGGTCAAATAGTCAGAATGGCCTGACCTTGAGCTAGGTCAGGGTCGCAGAGTGACCTGGTATGGTCATGTTGCATATCAATCGACTCCCCGCGACAATATAAGCACAATGCAAGCAAAATGGGAGCTTTATTGGCAAAACAATCACTCTCTGCTCCCGTGACCTGATATGACCTTTGAGAGGTCAGATGCTCAAAAACTCAACTTAGTGGTCAAGATCGTGGTAAGAATACACGGTTTGAGGATTTCCAGCTTTATCTATCCGATATTTACTGAAAACGAGCCCATTCTTTTTCACCATAGACTTATAATGTAGTGACCAAAAAATTGACCCCACCTTAGGTCAACAATACCAAAATTCCGAGATAGCAGATTTGTAGACCCTATATGACCTTATCATATTGTGGAAGTTTCAAACTGATCGGTTGGCTGATGTTCCCTTGGCGCTGCTTCAAACTCGTGATTTTAGGTTTTGAGCTCGAATCACTTGACCTAATAGCTCCTTGACCCGACTTGACCTTAACTCAAAAATTTGGCCAGAAGTATAAAATTGATCAGGAATAAGGTACTGTAAGTTTCGTTGTTCTCCGTCTCTTTGTCTTTGAGCTATCTGGGGAAAACCAGGGGCGCCCCCAGCGGGGCGCGTGTTAAGCTATGAATTCGCCTCCAGCCAGGACCGGAAAAATATTGATTCCACCACAAATCTCTCCGGCCTTTGGAGGGGGGGTGGGGCAAAAGATAGTGTGGCCCCCTAAACCGCTTTGGGGGGCATACCCGAAATGCCCCTCGTCCGCCACGGCCAATGCTCACCCCTAAATCTAGAAGGAGCGAGGTTCCGTTGACTATTCTAGCCTGATTCTAATTTTAATCACCAAGTAAGTTTGATTGACTTATATATTATTTTTTTAGGCGTTTTCTGCTGCAACTTGCACTTCATTGTTTAGTTTCAAGGTCTGTCGTGATATCGGGTCGCGATGCCTGGTTGGCGAGATGTTGGGTTCTGCCACCCTCGGACCGTTAAATTGTCATCTCTAATCGGCAGGCGACTTATAGTGATGGAAATCAGATGGGAATAGCAGTTGAACATTTACTTTGTAAATTCACCTATTGAAACTAAATCAAAAGATTATGATATGAAATTCAAACATGAAAACAAACGTTTTTTACTCCAGTCTACAGGATATTGCACAAGGTTGTGTACACACCACTAGCCCTTTAGTATCCGACTGGCAACTTAAAAGGTTTGGTGCACGGCCGCAGTCTTCTTTTGTAGTGATATTTTGCTTTTCAAAGTGATCAGGTGTCTTAAGAAAACATAATTTTCTTTTAGATCCTACTACGTATGCGTATGTTTCCCTGAGCGTGTTGTGGTTGGGTCAAATTGGGTTATAGTGCTCGTGCCACTTTTGTCTACAGGTTCTCGAGTACCACTTGTCTTTGCATTACTTTTCCAATATGACTTTAACTGTTGTGGTATTTATAAGCTATTGAAATTGTAATAGTGCTTAATAATTGTTGGCCCGATGGTTTATTGATTTCAAGATGTGTATACTGAAATACTCAAATGTGGAAAATTTGTTTGTGACACTGTTCCTTGAATGCAATGTGGGAACTGTAGAGGGAGTGGACCTAGCAGTTCATTGTCCCAAAAGTGGTTTTGTGCCAGAGTACAGAGTCTAAAATGCATGTTGAAAACTGTGTCTGGCAAGCAGAAAATTCCAAAGGACCAGTGTGCGAAGTATGGCACTTTTGGCAAAATCTTGTCTGTGTGAGTGCCCTTGGAGACAGGAATCGAGTGGTGTGAATTAAATTAATCTGATATGAATTTTTGAGACTGGTGTGAGGGAGGTGGTACTGAAAAGCAAACAAATATTGGCTGCATAGTTATAAAGATTCAGCTGAGGCCCTTATAAAAAGTCATGAATTAAGTATTAAGAGAGGTAGCATTGCATATTTTTCTCCCTGATATATGGTGGATTGTTGCAAATTTTTGGTGGCTGGTGGTGTAAGTGAATGTTAACTAATGAAGACAGTATGTGAGCGAAGCAACCAGATTTTATACATGTGGAATTTTTGTATGGCAAAGCTGCTGCGGCTGATGGAGGCAAAAATGCCACAAAGTGCCTCAGGCCATATTACTGAATCAATACAAGGTTAGGTCAGGTTTGGTTATGCTGTGTGTTAAAATATAGAATCAGGAAGGTGAAGTACCACCCAGCAATGCTAAAAAGAGTGGAAGTACTGGGAATATTTGGTTTGGGGGAAGTTTTGGACGGAGGGACATATTAAGAGTAACTTTTGATCCAAGGCACTTATGATATAGATCTGCTCAAGCTGCTCTGGATTTGTACCCATTCTAACATACACATGCATTTTCTCCCATTTATGTCTATTATCTAGAGGTATTCTACTTTGCTTATTCTGGACAATGCCTCATCAACTTGTTTTTCTATTTGGCAATGTGTGAAGCCACCCCCCCATGGTACTGAATCACCTCATTAACATATTTTGATAATTTCATACAAAACAAGATTGTTCAGATGCTCTAAAAATATATACTTGAGCAACTTTAAAAATTAGCTCAAATAAAAAAGTGAGTGGAAAATTCAGCTTGTCCAGATGTTGCTCTACACCCAGCACCCAGTATCTTAAGACACTGGGGCCAAGTTTGCGCTTTTCCTATCTACAGCTCCCTAAAGTTAATTTGGAAATTTTTCAAGGCGTGCAGGCAATTTAACCAAAATGTTTTTGACAGTAATGGTACATTTTTTAATCAGCAGATGTCACCATTTGTTCTAGTGGTCATTGTAAAAAATATATAATACTTAAAGTTTATCAGATACACATAGTTCATATGATGAGAACGACTGTCATTCAAAAAGAGATCTCCTCCAAGCTGCCTCAATAAATCAATCAGCCAATAAAGCTGCAGGACTCCCTCCTGTAGAGCCTTGAATGAAGTTATTCCATTCTCTGACAAGTCTTGATCTTGGTTCTGACCTGAGCCTTGTAGGCTCCTGCCAGGCTTTTACTGTTGACATGTGCTGCCGGTAGGATTTGTTTCAGATAGTGACTTCTGATGCCTGCCCAAACTGCCTTTGGTGGCAAAACGCAACTTGCAGTTGCTATTTTTGCTACCAGGTTATTGTGCTGCTGATACCTATTCTGTGCTTACACAGGTTACAATTGTAATTAGTTTGAAAAATCAAGAATGGAGAAGTTGAGTTGAGAAATTGGTATCATTTTAATACCTATGCTAGTTAAGTGTTAAATGACTTTTTGCTTTCCTCTAATAAAGTGCAGCCAAGGCCTTTGTAATTAGTGGTGGTTCTGGGGCAAACAAGGTATATGGGGAAATATATGTTGGGTGGAGATGTGCCATTTTGTGTTTGTTTTATTGCTTTGGGTACACTGTCCTTTTGAGCAATAATATTTGTATTCACACAGGTAAAGCTTAACAGCCTGCTTCCCTCACTAGTCACACATTAGTAACTTATGTTATAATGGTAAGAGGGACCACATTATTGTTACCTCTCAAGACAATGGAAACCATATATTAAGTCTAATGGGTTTATACAGGCCTTGCTGAGATGTGATGTTGGTTGTATGCAAACAATTTTGTTTGTCTTCAAAGTTTTGTCTTACGCCTCTGTCACAAAACGAAAAATTTGGCCTTGTGTGGCACTCCTGACGTCACATTTTTTGTCTGTCTGAAACATTTCATTTCAGACTGGTTTCATCACACGCTAAATGAAGCCGCAAATAGAAATTAAAAATTGTTGGCAAACAATGTTTTTCAGAGTTCTCTAACTCACTGGTAGCTGTTTTCGTCCTCTTATTACAACTGAAATCAGGGGAATAAGGATATTAGAAACTTGTTTTAGAGAATGATCTATGTACCTAGTCGGAGAATCTCTTGCTGCTTTCCCACATCCACTTCTTTAAAGGGAATGTGGCACCTTCGCAACGTGGTTTTAACTGAGATAGCCAAGTTGTAAAGCAGGTCGGAAAACCCGGTACTCCATATTTCTTTGTCTTGGAACTCTATATTTCCGTAGAAAAAAGCTAAAACCTACCTGACACCAGCCCCCCTCAGCCCCCCGTTGCCGGCGGCCATTGTTGTGAGCTACTGGTGTGATGACATGCTGACGTCACGATGATTCCAGGATTCGACCAAGGTGCCACATTCCCTTTAAAATACTCCCACAAGAAATGTTACTGCAGGTACCAAGCTGTGAAACCCCTTATTGTGACTTTTTT
>JAOTON010001410.1:0-7500 GCA_034440635.1 Lepas anatifera | reverse complement strand
CTTGGACACGGCCTTAAAGTTTGACCCCCCCCCCCCCCAAAAAAAAAAAGGAAACAAGAATACAGAAGTTTATTATTTAAGAAATTCATTATTGGGGGCTAAATTGAAACAGGCGCTGGTTCTTGAGAAAGTTAAGAAATGTATTGGTCATTCAAGAATGCGAGTCGCCTATTTCGAACAAATGGTTTCGAATTTCGGAACCCCTAGACTGAATGCATGTAGGGCAGCGTAATGTTCTTGTCACGAAAATCGTAGCCAACGTCCCGAAAACCAAACCATTGACACCTTATTCCAACCTGCGGGCGATCTGGCCAGAATTTCTGGTCACCTGTGGAGCTGTGATATAAGTTGGAGGATTTGACTTGTGTCTGTTGGAGACCAATGCCTGCGACGTCAACAGTCCATTAAAGGGAGTGTCCCACTTTTATAATGGGTTTTGAAATGAGATAGCAGTTTTGTAGAGCGTGTTGAGAAACCACTATTGACATTTAATTTCACCCAAAGCTCTCGATATAAAATATCCGCCAGCTTTAAAGTTCAACGTAAAGGAGCTTATTGGCTTATTTCAAACCCTGAAGGAATACCTTACATAAGGAAGCAGTCATCTGATTGGTCGTAAGCCCTGAGCCTCACCCAATCACTGAAATTACCATGCTATCGAGTGAACCAGCATGCATGAACCAGCATGAACCAGCCTGTGGATGCAAGCCTCGGGCAAGTTAGCGTCCAGTCAATGTGTTTTTGGGCCAAATTACGACCAATGGCTGCAACATACATCACATTGTTCCTATCCCGGACTTGTCAAAATGCGTATCAGTTGTTTTTGTCAAAATAAAACTCTGAAATTGTTTATTTACATCAGAAATGTGCATTATCGTTCGTCCACTCAATAAACACGGCTGCCGCAACATCTGACATTAAGTTTTTGTACCAGTGCTTCTTGTACTGCACACAAATTGTGCCATGCGGAAACGCTGTGAATGGGCTTTTACAGTGAGTCTATGATCAAGACTTGAGATTTCACTGATTGTTAAAACTGTCATTTTGATGACGTCACTTATTGTTAGAAAAGAGGAGATATTTCTGTTTTTAACCTATGGAAGTGGAGAAAAATGTTTTTTTCTGATTTTCAGACATCTCTTGCTCTTAAATTGTTCATTGTAAAATTTTGACAAAGTGGTCCATTCTCCTTAACACGCGCATTGACGGTGGACCACCTTCGCCACCTTCACACTGAGCCACCTTCGCTCTGACGGGGGGGTGGCAGGTACCCCCCCGCTAAGATCTCAAGAACCACGTTAGGTAGCGAAAAATGGTGAACGGCGTTAGGTAGCCCATCCACTTCTCCATCGAAGACATTTGAACCATTTTTTGTCGGGTCACATTTGAGGTCACTAGAGGGCAAAACATGCTGTCAAAGGGATAACATGTAAATGAAGGTTTGCGGCCATTACATTTGAACAAAGTAAAGATAGAGCAAAAGGACTTGAACTATATGATCCTCGCAGCAAGCCGAATCGAATGATATATAATTTGACCTCGCTAGGTCAAATGAAGAATTTGACCTGATCTGAGGGCAGGTCAAGGTCAAATTAGATAAAATTCAAATAATTAGAACCGCAAAGACAAGGTGAATCTAATGAGCCAGAATTAAAGCTCTATCGCCATCCGTCACTAAGTTATTCAGTTAAAACCATTTTTCCTATGTATTTCCAATGGAGAGGTCAATGGCTCGTACCTGACCTTAGATTATCGATGTCAAAAATACCGGAACATACTTTAGAGAACTCGGTGGGCCCATTATGTGATGAGTTTCAATCTTATAAGTTTACCTTGTTCCGACTTATGCTATCTTAAACTTTTTTGAGGTTAGGTCACTTGACCTGCAATGGTGACCTGACCTGAGATGACCTAACCTTAAAATTTTGACTAAAGTTGTAAAAATGGTGAGGAAAAGGGCATGCCAAGTACAGTGGCGCTACGCGCCACCGTTTTTATCTCCGAAAAATCCGAGGGGGCGCCCCCGTCAATACGCGTGTTAGCGCTCGGTGGTAACTACTTGCTGTGTGGTACTGATTTTTTTTAGTAGCTGCGTATTTGGTGTCTGCTGTGTTCGGTGCTTTGGACCACGCCCTGACAAACCGTCCCCCTCCCTTCCGCCAGGTAAGGTGCACGGCTCTCTGGCTCGTGCCGGAAAGGTCAAGGGACAGACCCCCAAGGTGGAGGCTCAGGAGAAGCGTAAGAAGAAGACTGGCCGGGCCAAGCGGCGTATCCAGTACCGCCGCCGCTTCGTCACCGTGGTGACCACCTTCGGCAAGAAGAAGGGACCCAACGCTAACTCGTAATGCGCTGACCCCGCCGTGAAATGAAAATATATGCCACACGTGATGTTCGGCGTTTTCGGCTCTCGGGGAGCGCGGTATGAACGATTTCCGACGCTTTAAGCTCTATATCAGTCGGCTGTGGAACTACGTGGCGTGAGCTCGTTGCGGAAGAATCGTCTTAAAACTGGTTTTTATATGTACATCCCTTCCTTCGAGTTTTTGTCAGGCAGCCGAGTTTTTTCATTTAAACAACTGTTCTTGGCCATTTCTCGTGCATCTTCCTGCCGTTTGGAGGAATTTGGAAAGGCAGCAGTGGTCTTTTGGGTTAGCTTGTCAAAACAGCCGCCTTCTCTAGATGTTTGGGATGGGTAGGGGGTTGGAGGGCGTTCGTCTTGTATAGATGGATTTTATGCTAGCTCCGTGAACTTGCATTGTGAATCGGTTGTGTAGTGGTCTTATAGCGCGGAGCATCGACTACTTTCAGGCAAAGCTTTCCTACATTGATTCGGGTATCACCTGACTTTTCCCGCCGAAACATCGGGCATGCACTCGAATGAAACAGCAGGCCGGTATTCTCACGGTGATACTGTATTACGTAGACACATACACGGTGGCGGGCGGCCGGGAAGACTCCAGCGGAGGGTTATCACAGACGGCGGCCGGGGGTTAGCGGCCTCCTACGCCGGCCGGCGCGCTTCACTCGAGCTCTCACTGCCGCGGCCGGCTCACTTGTCAGCGCAGGCGCCCGGCTCCAGCGAGGGCCGCAGCGGCACCGAGCCCTCCACCCAGAAGCCGGGTCGGTCCAGCATCTGCTCCCACAGCGAGCACTCCTGGCCGGAGGCGTCCATCCAGGCGGCTCTCCGGCCCTCGTGCTGACCTGGGAATGGCGGGCGGGGCGCGTCAGGCCTGCTGCACAGGTGGCGCCAGTGACGTGCCTGAACCAATGGCGCTAGTAGCGGCTGTATTTACGCCGGATACGTGAGCAGGTTCAGTACGCTATATACATGCCGGCCGCGCGAACGGAATTATCGACTCGTGCGATCGGGGAGTACTGAAAGCACAAGGTTGCAGGCGTCCATAAGTCCGTTTCTGTGCTTGGTACGTAAGTAAAGCATACTCCAGGTATTCATTCATTCGGGGTAACTTCATTATGAAGGGCTGTAGCCAGTTGAGAATGCAGACTCAGGGGAATAAGGGACCCAACCCGAACCTACCTTGACCTCAAATAACCTTACTAGTGGTTACTACTGACGCTCAGAAATGGGAGAGGGCTGAGTCCCCCATCCCCTCATTTATCCGCGACCGGGTGTAGCCCGAATACATAATCGCCGAATTTATTCCATTTTGCATCCCAGATGCGAGGAGATAATCTCAACTTTTGAAGTGGTCTATGATTGCCATAAAAAGGGGCAGCGAAACGAAATTTGAACTGGGAGAGGGGGCGTAGGACACGAATTTCGAGCACATTTGCTATCTGAAAACGCCAGCCACGTTGAACTTCAATATATTTATGTAAATCCTAGCAAATGAAACATGAAAAACCTAGGTCGACTCCCGATTTTTTTTGTAGGGGGACAGCCCTGATTCGTCAAGTGGGGAAGGGTGCGTCCCACTTCCCACACCCGCTTTCGATGGTCATTGCTAAAAGGATGGCGTCCAGTGTATTAGGATGCCGTCCTGTCCAAGCATTTGTGAAAGGATACAGTGCTTTAACGGGCCGGTTCCCCAAGGGACGCTGTGCGTGCGTGACCGGAAGCCATAGCGGCTGCATTGGGCCAAATCCGATCAGAGCCGGCATGCGCGGAAGCCGTGGCGCCAGCGCCGGGCATTTGGGACTGGCAAATCGCATTACGCTCCCGAAGCCTGCCCCGCCACCGGACTCTGTTCCCAGTCCGGGAAGCCTTACACGGTCAGGCACCAATACATCCCACATCACAAATACCTCTGGGAAGGACTGTGACACCAATGTCCTGCACGGTGGGCGCCCCTCAGAAGTGAGGCTGGCAAATTAATACCGTGAAATAACTCATACAAGATACAAGATCGATGAGCGAACTTTTGTGGCCGATAACCAGGCATGTGCAGCGTTATTGTCAGTAATCGAGGTTGTGTGTTCGTACCTCGGTATATGTTGGCCTGCCACATAAGTAGAAATACGTCCACTGCCCTCATGGGCGTAGAAAGTGGGGACGACTCACGAACCAGGGGGGGGCCCCCCCGAAAAAAAAATTGGGACTCGTCCCAGGTTCTTCGCATTTTCTTTCCATTACCTGCGTGGACCTACGTAGATGTGTTTTTAAGTTCGGTAGCGTTAGCAGAGACAGCCAATATGCTCAGGATTCGTCCCCCCCCGGTATCGCCATCCGGGTTCGTCCCCGCAGTAAAAGTGGAGCGGTAACGCTCCTGACTATCCGGCACTCACATCTAGTCCAATCTCCAGCCTTAAAACCTAAAACCAATGAAATTATTTCAGCTTGTATGCCAAGTCGATCCGTAAAGAGCAAATAAAAACGAACTCTTGAACAATGCATAGTGTCTCAGATGAATATACCACTCGAAATGTGGTATCAGCTTAATAAATACCTACAGACAACAACATTACGCCTGCCGTCTCATCCTGAATTATAGAAATAGCGATGTTGATTTCCTGACCCGCTGGGTTTCCCACTTTGCCGTCGTTGGTTTACCGTTGCACAGTGGCGTAAGTGCCCACCTGAGCCGGTGTTGAAGCGGGCGGCGCCCAGAAGCTCGTTAGTGGTAAGACTGTGGTCCCACACGGAGAGCTCGAGGGCGCGCTGCCGCAGCTCGGAGGTGGTGACCTCGCTGAAGGTGAGCGCACCGGCCCAGCGGGGGCTTGTGCTGCGGCGCACCACCGCCGTCTTCTGCTTACTGCCCTTCCGGTCCGGCAACAGGTAACTGCAGAGGGGAGATGCGGTCAGCAACGGTACCTGACTGCGGAGGGGAGGCGGTCAGCAACGGTCCGTTACTGCGGAGGGGAGCTGGTCAGCAACAGGTAACTGCGGAGGGGAGGCGGTCAGCAACGGTCCGTTGCTGCGAAGGGGAGGTGGTCAGCAACGGGTAACTGCGGAGGGCTGAGGCCGTCAGCAACGGTCCGTTACTGCGGAGGGAGGTGGTCAGCAACGGGTAACTGCGGAGGCTGAGGCCGTCAGCAACGGTCCGTTACTGCGGAGGGAGCTGGTCAGCAACAGGTAACTGCGGAGGGAGGCGGTCAGCAACGGTCCGTTACTGCGAAGGGAGGGTGTCAGCAACGGGTAACTGCGAAGGGGAAGCGGTCAGCAACGGTCCCTTACTGCGGAGGGAAGGCGGTCCGTTACTGCGGAGTGGAGGCGGTCAGCAACAGGGCTACAGTGGTCAGTCACAACACTGCCGAGAGCCGAGAAAAGCGGCGAAGAGGATCACCACGGCCCTAGATCAGTCCGAGCACAACTGCTGGGGACACGGAGTGTAGCGGGCAGCAACACTGGAGTCTTCAATGGTAATTAGCATATACTACCTTGGCTCACGGTAACGTGTATACGAAGCGAAAGACGCAATGCAGAGTCAAGTTCCAACTCTGTATGCGTTAATGTATGGATCTCAGTTAATTTAGTGCTTACAGCATATATACAACACTCTGTTGAATGGTCAACACAAAGATGTACGGAACTCATGGGAAAGTGCATGGGAATTTGAATTTGGGGAGATAACTGGACCACTGCATATAGTCTATAAAAATAACTACTGCCTCCGTAGCGTATCAATCAGTTCAATACAAAATCATGTCCAGAATGATGATTACAAAAGAAAACTCAAATGGGTTTAAATGGTTCTGACAATTGCGACCGATGTCATAGCGGTATAGAAACCACTTTGTATAAGCTTTATGATTGCCCGATCGTCAAACGGTTTTGGAAGAAAATGTCAGATTTCCTTCGAGCCTCAGAGGCAGCACCGAATCTCGAAATATTCTCGAAATTTTAAGTAATATTGGGATTTGAAGATTCTCCATTGATCAACCATGTTATTCTCATTGGTAAGTATATAAAAGCAAAAAAACGCGTTCTTGTCAACTGATTCCCTTTTTATGAGGTTAGTACTAGACAGGCGGAAAAATGTATTTCAAGATCTCTAAACAAGCAACCCGATTTCACAGTAAAATGGCAAGCAAAAGAGGGAAAATTGAACGTCAGCCAGGTTCAAAGCAATCCAGAGGAATAACATAGTATGTTTGGTGATCTGTCTTACCTACACTGAGAAAAATTTTGACTCTCCTAAATTTCCTGCATTGTGGTGACTCTGAACTCTGGTATTCGCTGACTCTCAAAATTAGGTTGAGTCGTTCAGCAAGAGTCCAATGAACCTCCCAGCATGAACGAATTTGAGCGCGGGGTCAGATGATGAGTCGGCCAAGGACAGCCTGCGCCTCGCTCGATCGTGGAGTCAGCTGACTCTAGAACCGCGATCAAAGTGACCCTGGCGAGAGCTGAGTGAAAAAGGACGCTGCACGTGCTGCGTCAAATTTCGCCGCGCTCATTATTTACTGTTGTGTGGTAGTGGTGCAGCGTTGGCGGCGTGTATATTGTATAAGTGATAGTGGTATTTAGTGTTTTCATTCAATTATTTTGCATTTTTAAACTGCGGTCGGAGTCCAGATGCTTATCAATAGGTGATTTTGCTGAGATAGAGTGACGTATGATGGGATTTGTAGGTTTTTCTTTTAGTCTTGACCCTGATATTTTTATGAGAGAAAAATGATGTTGATGTGGTATTTTTACTTCAACTTCTCTGGAATAGAGACATACAAAGACGGATGCTAGCATCAATATTTACCAGGTAAGTCATACTTGGAGCAGTCACATTGTGTAGGCTCATCTCCAACCATTTTGTGTTCTTAATTTTTCGCATATTGAAATAGTTATCTACATAGGGGAAAGTATGTGTATTGCGCACCTCTAAGGGAACTCACTTGCTAGATGAATTTCTCCTATTCAATGTTGCTACTGTGGATTAAATTACAAAATTTGATCATTTTTTGTTATTGAGAAAGCAATTCCTGGCCTGAAAATAGCATGTTCTAACAGTGAATTCCAATTTGAGTAAAACTATGCAAAGGGCATATTTTCCAAAGTGTGAGGGTAATTGCACCCGGGGAGGGCGCATTTAGATTTAATTGCGC
>JAOTON010001409.1:0-59291 GCA_034440635.1 Lepas anatifera | reverse complement strand
AATAAATATAATGTCTTGCTCCATACTGTACCCGATGTCCGAAGGACATAGCATACATATTTATTTGAGCCAATTAGCCAATTAGCCAACTCAGAGTTCTTTAAAAAATAAGCCTTCTTAGAGCCAATAACCTTTGGTGGGATTGTCATTGCTGATGCCAAATTCTGCGAGATGCGGCATCCTTAGATGGGACCAGCTCACCCTGCGATTTAAGCTCACACAGGACACAGGACAGTTTCGTTTCCCCTTGACAACAGTTGTGCAGTTACGAACTGGCATCTGTAGACCAGAGGTGCAGAAAGTATGCTGGCTGTCACAAACTCAATGCGACGTATGCCTCCTCCTCTGTCACACAGAGCTGGAAATCATAACAGTATACTTGAATACTATTTCCAATATGGTGAATGTCCTCTAACTGTCTTTTACTTTTTGCAGCAGACAAGGTTCAAGCACCGAACCATTACAGCATGAAAGTAGTAAACTGTGTTTTCATTTTTGTGACCATGTTTTTGTTTTTTTTGAAGGAAAAATTTAAAATTGTGGGCCATTGTTTCCAGCATTGGGATCATAACTATTATTGGCAACTCTGACTGCAGTTTCCCCGAATGACATGCATTTCCCCTTTTGAAGAAGGTTCCATTTTTTGAAGGAGTGTTTCCAATTATGGTACATTTCCATATGATTAAATGTAGCAATTATCATGAAAAAAGCTATGATAGGGAACATACCTATCTATTAATGGGAGTGTACATGTACACACAATTGGGAACCCTAATCACAGCTTCCCCCCCCACTAAACTTCTATCTCACATGTCAACAAAAGGGACAAAGATGTCAATATTAACATAGGATTTGGATCTACCTAAGATGTGTTGGTAAAGTGGACCTTAGGTAGCATTTTTATAAACATATCAAATGCTTAAAATTTGCCTCCCACCCACGATTATCACCTGCCTGGTCATTCCTACTTGCAGTAAAAACTCTGAAGCAACTATCCTGCATAGATGTAAAATTATGTCTATTGGCCTATTAGGTACAAAGGTATTGGAATTCACATACCAAAGAAAGATCCAGCGTAGTCAAAATCCTTCTTTAACTCCATGAAGTTCAGGTCCTGTGTATTGCTTACTACCACTGGTAGTAAGCAGCACACTTCCAACCAGCGTTTTTCGAAGTCTATTTCTTTCTGAGATTTGCTGTGATTTTCTGAGATGGAAGGATGTCTACTAGGCCCCCCTCCAGTGCACGTTAGTTCCAGGCCCCTCTCCAGTGTGGGTGTTAACACTTTGTGGAGGACTGCATTAGCACACATTTGCTATCTGTACAATATTGATATGATAATTTGATCATGAAATCTCACCTGAATCACTGTTGTTACCAGCCTGCTGCTGGCGCCAACTCTCCCAACTTTCTCCAGCTCCAAATCTATCTAACCAGTCTAGGGCACAAATAAGCTAAGACACAAGCAATCTAAGGAATGAAAAACCAAGTTTGATATGTGAAAGTGCGTCAGTCTCACACTAGCCTAAATTCATCTTAGATTAGCCATGGGCAGCAATATTTATTCTAGCTTAGTTTTAGGCTGCACTTATCTCAGATATACCTAGTAAATATGCCCTCAAAATAAGTGGCTTCCCATCTGTTTAAAATTTTTGGCAGGCTCTAAATCTCATAAAATTTTGAACTTGTCTTGTCGCTGTTGCGTAGTTTAAGTAGAATTGCTGCCCAGCTATGTTTATTTTTTTCACCCATATAGTACTTTTCGTAGTAGCTTTTAGGCGTACTTAATACTAAATTCGAAGAAATAGGGGCCGTTAAATCGAAGAGACTCAAACTGTAAATATGATTTAACCTTAAAAGATGGACAGAGCAGTACTTTATCAAGTATCTGCGTTATCGTTAATGCCTTAGATATGCCCACAATCATGTATTTCTCGAAAAAATGACTGTCACATTTCGGGTATCTAGGCGACAACTTTCTGGCAACTACTAACAATCGGCACCATTGGGCTGCACGTTAAAATCTGGCAACTGTGACAGCGGTTTCCGGGTTTTCTGCAGCGGAGGTCCCTCGTTTTAGTAGAAACTCCACACAGTACCAATATTGTATCACTAATGGTACGCTGTGCAATTGAAGGACAGATCAGCTAAATTAAAAATATTCGCTACACGCTTCATTCTGTATTTCGAAAATATGTGGTTTGATTTTGAGCTATACATTCAGGACCGCTATTTTGTCACACTTGTGCACCTTGATTTTCGTAAATGTGTCACAAACTCCAGTAGCCGAGTTGGCAAGTTTCTGCACCTCTGCTGTAGACCACCGTATAACATAATTATGGTATCATAATATTCATTTGGCAGAGCATGTGCCCCTAGTACAAGCCTGAACAAAGTACGCAATCTCTCTACATAATTGAGTATATTTGTAGTTGTAGGCAGTAGTACAATATGTAAGAGAAGCAGATGATGTGTCTGGTAGTATACCATACTCCCATGTGAACGGAATCGAAAGAACCGTTTCTGATGTCAACATCAGTAACATTTTGACAATTAAACAAATGAAATAAGAGGGCTGGTAACAAGCATCGGGTGCTACATTGCTGAAAACTCGGCAGTTTACATGCATCGATAAAGTTCACCTCGCGCCATTATCATCACAGCTAAAGTTCGTCTTCGATCATCGAAAAGCTTCTCGGGTCCATCGAATCTCTGGAACATCGACTTCATCACTGACTGTTAAAGGGAATGTGGCACCTTGGTCGAATCCTGGAATTTATTGTTATTAGGGGTACTTTTAGCCGAAAATCATGGAAACGTCCATGTCTTCTCTTAAAAATGTACAATAAGCTCAATATTTTGATTTTTAAAATGCGGCTCTAGGGAAAAACGTAACTATCTGCCCTTGAATGATGTCGTTGATCTGGCAACCACTACCATATTCAATACACTCCAAGGGCTTGTGGCTGATACTCACCCTGACGTCAGCGTATGTCGTCACACCAACAGCCATGGCAACTGTAGCCTGCTGCTAAGGGTGCATGAGGGGTACATTTCAGGTAGGTTTTAGCTTTTTCTACGGAAATCTAAAGTTCCAAGACACATGATATATTGAGTACCGGGTTTTCCGACTTGCTTTACAACTTGGCTATCTCAGTTAAAATCACGTTATGAAGGTGCCACTTCCCTTTAAATAGCGAGCTGAATAGTGAGTACGATGGCCCACCAGGTCGCTACAGGGTGATTCAGCGCCTCATCGTCTGCGGGAGGGCCGTAGCTGACACCTTTGATGATCTTAGGTGTGGTACTGAGCTCAACTACCAGCAGCTTCATCTCAGCCGGTCTTAGACCTTGCTATCTCACAGATGAGAATCCTGATCGGAAGGCACGGACGACTTCCCGTTGTTGACATTTCATGCAGTAGCTAGTAATCCGACTCCTCGTCCCATAGCTGCACTAAACCCGACACACCCAGAAACGTATATGAAAACCATTTGCAAATGATTTCACTCGGGAATCTTCCAAGCTCTGATTCTCTGCATTCTGACAAAGCTGCATTAAGACCCGAGGCCACTTATGGAGTCGGTATCAATGTATCATGACCGTGTCATCAAGGACTCTATTAAATGTTCTGATTTAAATGTTTAACCATTTTCATTCAGCAGTTGCTGTAACTGACGAGGTAAGCTTTGGCCGTTCTGAAAACCACCATGAGCCTCACCGAAACTGCCAGCAAGAATATAACGAGCTGCAAACTGCTGCTGAAAATACACAACCGCAAGCCCCGTCGCCTTGTGGTTTTGGTACGCCCACTGCGGTAAGCCTCTTAGGCCGTCGAGCTGTGAGTGGGAGGGAGGATGCTCGGTTCAGCGGGTCCACGCGCGTCAAATCGCCTCCAGCTGTGATGTAACGGCAGTCGCGCCCCGGGTCTGGCGCCGAGCTATACCCACCCTCAGCAACAGCTCACAGGGCCGGCACTCAGCCGCACGCGCTACCACGTGACCTCCGCCTGCGTAGCCGAGAGGCGGGCCTTCGCTGGTCCAAACGCTGCGGGCCTGACGAGCGAAACGGGCGCAGTCGCTCACGTGCTGGACACGTGACCGTTCTTTGAGATAAATAGTGGCGGCCGGAGGGACGGCCTTGCCCAGCGGAGTCGGAGGACGCTGCGTGGTGGCGGGCGGCGGTGGTGGTTGTGGCGGCGGTGGCGGCGGGCGAGGGCGGTGGTGCGGTGGCGCCGAGGGCGAGCACTGCTCGGACGACAGAGGTCGCCAGCAGTCGCAGCACCCGCGCTGGTCTCCGCGCATGGCCGGTGTCCTCCCCGTCTCCTCCGCCCGGCGGCGCGCTCCAGCGCGAGTGGTGGTGACTCTCAACCTCCAGTCCCCCTCCCCGGCCACATCGTCGGCCTCAGCCTGCCGTACTCTTTCAACTGAAGAAACAACTTCTGAAGGAACAACCCATCCGACTCCAGCTTCATAGCGACTCAGGCACTATTTTGGTCATCATCTCTTGAACGTAAGTCACCCTTTTTGGGTAAGTTTATACCTTCGTCCCACTTGAGAATCACTGATGATTGCAAGTCCTTATTCCAGCTGTACACCTCCAGTAAAAGCTTCAATCATTGACGAGCTGCTTCACCGCTCGATGTCAACAGGGCTAGAGGAGCTTTCCATGATAATTTCCGATCATAACGTATCTGACCAATAGTTACAACGTTATTACAGCCGGTGGCACTAAATGATGAGCATGGCACAGAGTGTGTGTTTTAAGATCTAAAATGCAAAACTAGAAAACTGCATACATCCATGTTTCTCATTATTTAATACCATGGAGCTTACGGGTGGATCTGGAAGAGGGGGCAGTTGGGCATTATCCCCTAAAGTGCTCAAATCTGCACTAGCTTTAGCAGATTTAGAAAAAATTTCACAATTTTGCCCTCGATGTCCTCCCACAACTTTTCACCCACATGCGCCCCTGGAGTAGCTTACTATACAATTCCAAAAATTTTTCGGAAAGTTCCCTGTTAGTCCTACTCACGATTTGGCGATTAGATCGATAGAGCATCGCTTACACTGATTTTATTTTCGAATTATCACATCAGTGTTATTGAATGTTTCACAAAAATGTTACAGCACGTGAATCCACCTAGCACGGGGTAAACATACAGCATAATAGAGGAAATTTATCAAAACACGCCTTAGCCACGTTGATCTGGATGGAAAAATCGACCTATAAAGGCTCACCAAGTCTGTCACCCTTCCAAAACGCCGGAAATGTTCTCATAGACGGTAACAATTTATTTCATCCATAAATACTGGTCCTGCAAGGGAATTTGTGCATCAAAAGTTATTTACATACATACATATTAGAGCAGTAAATAATTTTGTATACAGGAGCAATCAATCGGTTAACGGTTTGAGATAGGCTCTTGAAATTTTTTTACTTTTCTTAAAACGAAATAGCGCGTGTTCCCTAATATTTTTCAAAATATATATATGTGCCAGAGGCGGAGCTATGACTCGCTAATTTGGGGGGCTTTATCCAGAAGACGAGCATTATCGCAGGCGTTGCGTTTGTCCTACAATAAAGCTGTCTGTGACGAATTGGCGGCAGTTGTAATGTTTGAATGCTATTTCTGATATTTAGGATGACACTTGATGTGTATTTTGATATAATTCTAGCCATAGGCGGTTCCAGAAGCTGAAAATGGGGGGGGCTTACAATGTTATCCATCCGAACTCTTCCAAAGTAAATAGATTGCGTACAAAATGTTTGGGAGGGGTAAGCATAGCCATGCATTGATCCCATATGTGTATTATATGATGATAAGAAATCATAGGCGTGCTCAGGTTCCGTAATTAGGGGGTTCACTCGCACTCAAGTTCATGTAAGTGTTGTGTGTGCATTGAATGGGACAAAGCATTGTAACTATGCAATATGCATGTAGTTCTAAAACTAAATGATATTTGGGGTGGGAGCTGATGCATATTTCTATACATATTTGTCCATAGGCGGTTCCAGGAGCTCAAAATGGGTCTACAATGCTATCCATTCGAACTCTTCCAAAGTGAATAAACTGCCTACAGAATGAACGGGAGGGGTAAAAATAAAGATTAATTGACTCCATTCCTGTATTATATGATAAAATTATACCATAGGCGTGCTCAGGTACCGTAATTAGAGGTTCACTAACTTTCAAACGTATTTTAGTACTGTGTCTGCATTGAATGGAGCAAAGTAGCGTAGATATGAATTTAGTGCGAACACCAAGTGGACAAAATTCATCCATAGGCGGATCCAGGAATGTTCTCCGGCAGGGCATGGGTGGATAAAGGTGGGGTAATTTGAAAATTAGCCATACCTGAAAGGCGGAGTAATTTGTGTCTTACCCCACTATTTTTCCTCCCTGAATCCGTCTCTGACATATTTTTTACATTTGAGCACTTTGCTTGACATAAGAGATATCACACTGTGCCTGGCGTGTGTATTTCTGCAAAAAAAATCATGAAATAAATCATATAATTACCCCCAATTTCTGGTCCTAGAACCACCCTTGAATTTAGAACTTCGCCTAGATGAGAAATGTGACCATTTCTACGCAATTTCTTTTCAATCCATACTAGTTTCGTGAAAATCAAGCCTAAGCGACGACAGTTACGGATAATCTAAGAAATACACACATTTTGTATATTTTGAACCCCCTACCCTTAATTTTTAAAATTTTGGATTTTTTAATAGAGTTTAGTGCGAGAGGAATTGATTGCAGTCTGAATTTTGAAAATCAGCCGGGCAGATTTTGAGATCTTAAGGGGGCAGAATCTGACCCCACCTGTTGGAAATAGGGGTAGCCGGGAGCCCGTTGCAAATAAGGTTAAAGCAAGGGTGAATTCTGAAGTGAGGGGGACGAGGAGGATGGATGCCTTTACAAACAATAATCGGCGAGCACGGATATTTCTGAGTCGATAAGTTGATAAGTGACCATGCTCCTTAAATCTTGGCTGCGCAATATAACAAATTCCTAGTGAATATATATCCGAGCGCAGACCTTCCTCAGCATCTTCATGTACGCATGCAATGATCAAAGCAATTATTGTTCATAATGTGAGCCGCGACCTGGAATGAAGTTCATTACAAATGCTCTTTAGCACGAATAACTGAATGCAATATCACGTCTCTCACTTTAACAAAGAATATTCCTGATCATCGAATGGCTACATGAAAGTTCTGAGGAAGGGCTGTGCCCAAATATATGATTGCTGTGAATTAGCTATGTTGTGTGTCCAAGATTCGAGTAGACAGGCCAATTGACCAATCAGCTTGTGATATGGCGTAATAGATAGCATCAACATCTCCTAACGCACCTGTCCCGAGTTCAGATTCCGGTGGAGCATCTGAATAAGTTGATCTGATTCCCAAATTCCTCCCAACACGTCGAGAGTAGGCGATGCAGTATAACCTTGGCAGTTTGTGCGTTGTTAAACCCAAACAATAATTATTCTCGCTATAGCACTCCGAAATATATATATATATATATATATATATATATATATATATATATATATATATATATATATATATATATATATATATTGGCTAGAATAATTATTGTCTCGCTATAGCACTCCGAAATATATATATATATATATATATATTGGCTAGAATAATTATTGTTTGGGTTTAACAACGCACAAACTGCCAAGGTTATACTGCATCGCCTACTCTCGACGTGTTGGGAGGAATTTGGGAATCAGATCAACTTATTCAGATGCTCCACCGGAATTTGAACTCGGGACAGGTATATATATATATATATATATATATATATATATATATATATATACATCTATACCACTGATATTTTTTTCTTTTATAAGAAGTTAAGACGTCTCACGGATGAAAGTCTTACAGCTCGGCATTCTTATATGCTAAAAGTGAGGTTCACCTCTCAGTTACCTCTGTACTTTATGCCTTCATAATTTACAGGCTTGATTACCTCTAGCTCCGATGCAATGTTTAATGCACCCTGCTAAACTTGAAGCAATCACGTAGTCTAAGGATTCAACTTTAGTAAACTTCCAAGAATTCAACTTCACATCCAAAAGAACAGCTTGGTTGAAACCGTACAATGTGCCGAGGTGATCTATCCGGTTGTTGACACTTCTTGTGTGGCTCACTTAAATAGAAACTTAATGTTTTATCAAGAAAACGTGGGATACATCCTGAGGAAGATATTCTTGAACTACCCCAGCTTACCATGCGACCAATCCGCGCCTGGGCCTTGGGCTTGGCATGGTGACCACGTCGGTTCTCCTGGACCTCTGGCCTGTGACTGATATGTCGATTCATCAGCGTTGTCTCCAGACCAGCCACTCCCTCCCCAATCCAGATTTCCGCTACCTGCGGCCGCCCTGGTAACAAGACCCGACAAAAAGCCTCCGCACACGGATTGTTACTAGGGCCTGCCTTTAGTGCATTACAAAGGCCGACTTTCAGGATGCCCACTAGTTGTTCGAAGTCTGTCATTTTCAGTTAATTCTGGATTAACTGTGTTATAATTTCATCTTGGAGAGCTCCTGACGGAGACCATATACCCTCCCCCTGGTGGTGGCTGTTTGAACACCTCCCTCTCGGGTTCTTGTGACTACGCGAAAATAATGAAGACGCGGAGCACCGCAGTATATAGCACATCTCATCCCTGATCAATTGTGCAACCTGTCCGAAAATTTCAGGTTTGGGTAATACCAGGTCGTCTTTGAGTTACCTGGCCGGTTCAAAAGACCTCGCCTTTAAAAAGGTTTCAAGTGCTAACAATGAAAACAGGTTTACTCTATGGAATTTGGGTCATCATTGCGAGCCGAATGATAAGTATATTGGCTACGATAGGTAATATGGCCACATTGGCCTGCATTTGGGTCATGTCGTATTTTAAAATTTTCACCTGATATGGTTATGTCGATTTGATTGGCAGCAACGAAACGAATAAGATAAAGCCTAAAACTCACTCTTACTCTACCCAGGTGGCTGCTAGGGTAAAAAAACATGATCTAACCTGTCACCTGATTTGGCCTCTCATGACTTCTATGTCATCTTCTCACCTTCTATTCTAAGCTTTCCTGTTAGCGAGACTCAATGTTTTGTTTTTTCTTAAATTTTCAAAGATGCCAAAACGGTATTCCTGTTTTAATAATTTACTTTTGGCACCCAGCTCTTGGTAAAAACCTGCAATCTGCTAACGACTACATTTCAACTTTAACAGTTTTGTTTATTCATTTATTGATTACAAATCACCGACGGGCTGAGCCCACGGATTCGATTTAGGTCTGGTATTCATTAAAGTGAATGAAGCACCTTGGTCGAATCTAGAAATGTAGTAAAATTAGAGGTATTTTTAGCCGAAAATCACGAAAACGTCCATTATTTCTCTGAAAATTGTGCAATGAGCTCAATCTTTTGATTTTTAAAATGCTCCTCTAGGGTGAAAAATAAACCTCTGCCTATGGATGACGTCGTGACCTGAACTACTACCATATTCAATAGAGGCTTCAAGGGCTTCGATTGGCTGATTACTCACCGTGACGTCAGCGCTGTCGTCACACCAACAGCTGACGACTGTGGCCGCCTGGCTGGGGTAGATTTCGGGTACATTTCGGATAGGTTTTTAGCTTTTCCTGACGGAAATTTTGAGCTTCAAGACAAACGATTTATTGAGTATTGGTTTTTACGGCATGCTTTAAAACTTGACTATCTCAGTCAAAATCACGTTATGAAGGTGCCACATTCCCTTTAAACGTTTCTGGCTTTAAACCAGTCACCGTCAGAGGTTTCGAACGGATCACCCTCGCTTTAATTCCACTTTATTACAAACCGATCTGAATGAGAGGCGTGTCACTTTGCGTACCATTTAGGCAGTGGTGGGTACCAGGTGGGAGCTAGGGGGCTCAAGCCCTCTCCCTAAAATGTTCAAGTGCCTATAGTTAATGCATAGCCGGAGGCTGTTCCGAGGCAATAGCCGGGAAAACTCGAGCCTCCTAGTCATAC
Organism: Lepas anatifera; assembly: GCA_034440635.1. Taxonomy (NCBI): domain Eukaryota; kingdom Metazoa; phylum Arthropoda; class Thecostraca; family Lepadidae; genus Lepas; species Lepas anatifera. The sequence continues at coordinate 49,256 of JAOTON010001409.1, read as the reverse complement.
CCCGAAATGAAGTCCTGGATCAACTAATGCGTTTAGGCGATCAGTTTGACAGATTATTAACCGGGAAATTAGTGTCGGTCCAGACCAAGTCAACGAGGTGTGGCGTCATTTACAAGCCAATATAAGACGATTTTGTTCTTTAAAATGAGGTCGAAAAAAGCAGGGTATAGGCTGGCTCCTAGAAGTATTTACGACCTAAGAAGTACGAAAAGTATCAAGTATTTAAGTATTATGCGAAAGCTTTTGGAAATACAAACCTGTGTGCTGTTATTCATTTTGAGGTCATTTTATAGCTAATGTCACCAGAGGTTACCGACGGTCATGGTTTCCGAACTCGTTTTGTGTCTATAACTTTTGAATGAAACAGGATGCATTCAAAATATTATAATAGTGACGAGCATTATCGAAATATTCTAGTGGTATGCAACGCAATCTTAAAAGGACATTTTTAACCTTGACCTGAGGTCAAGCTCACTATGTGACCTTACATGGTCATCCTGAAGATCATTCTAATATTTGGGTCATGATGAACACGGTGATGCCTATGGTTTTGTTCTATGGCTAATGGCTCATGTTGAAATAATCACCTAAATCGGCCTAAATTTAACCTATTTTGGCCCCCTGTGATGTCATAGGTCCATGGGCGTGGTTCAAACTTTGCCCAACAGTAGAACACGGTAGGGGATTTTCAGCACCCTTCCGTTTTGTCTATACCACCGCCGGTTCCCGCGATCGTAGGTAGGGGAGGGGGTCCGATTGGACTCCCATTCTCTAAGGGGCGCCGGGTTATCACGCGCAGTAGATTAGGCGTCTGGCATCAACGTGCCGTGAAGAGTATCTTAAACTTCCTCCCTGAGATCTAAAAGACCCAAGAGGATAAGGAAAACACTAAATTAGGGTTTTGCGGAGACTATAGCTACTTTTCATTGACCTAGGCCAAGATATTCAGGATCAGACGAGGTCATAAATGTTACATCTGGGCCATACTGGGAACCTATTCGGAAATATCACAATTATACGGACGCCATTTAGGATGAGTCCCTTTCAATGTTCTCTAAAATTTCTGACGTCACCGCTCTGTTTACAATGCAGGTAAACTGGAGGGAACGTGCCGCTGCATTACGGTGATCTCAAAATATAGATTAGATACTGACAGCTCATAGGTAAACTAATTTATCACCGATCGATTTTCAAAATTCTTCCACCAATCAACCAGTGCATCACACCTCTTAAAGATAGCCAAGTATCATTTTCCTGTTGTGCATGGTTCTGCGGCCATCTTGGACAAATTGGCGGGGGAGGCGCTTGCAACCCCAGTCCCACACTGTACATGTTAACAGAATTTCCAAAAGAATAAAACCTCAGCGTCTAGTCTTATTATTTAAAATGTATTAACTACATATACCGTCATTCTAAATCAATTTAAATTACGTGTCTTAAAAGAAGCGCAGTGGTTTCCAGTATCAAATAGACGAAGTGACGTGACTAAGAGTGGTACATACCTGCAGCGTTCTGACCTGTCTAGATGTGTGTTTAACTGGCTTCCAAACATCATCACAATGTGTGCAATATTTTATCTGGTATGCATAGGAGCGAATATGATTGCCATAACTGAGAAGCGAGCTGAAACTACACAATTCGTTTTTTCGGATACAAAACTAATCTACCTCAGTAAGATATACATAGCGCAATGAGGTTGAACACTGTTAACGAAATAGACAGCACGCCGCGTTTGCACTCCCTGAGTCATGCTTGAGTTACAAGCAATTGCGCATGCTAGCAATAGGTATTTACAATGCAGCTGGATCCGTTCAGAAGCGTGTTATCATTCAACTGCGTATTTGTTTCTATTTGAGGATTTTTCAACATGTGAAGGTTCAAGGCGTGACGGTGTGCAGCTGCATTGCGGAAGTCGCAAATTAACGTCGTAATCATTATCAGTGGACATGAGAGGCAGAGGGTTTCACTGTTTTTTTCTGGAATAGCAGCTGGCTACTGCCGACCCTCTGCAAACAAGACGCACGGATTCCGAGCCTAACTGGTGCATTCGTTGGAAGTGGTGCTTGCAGCTCCAGCGTGCTCACATAGTTTATGGCATGTGCATCTCACGGCAAAGGGCGGGTCGAGCCAGGACACAGCGATGAGACGAGCTAAGAGCTTCGGAATCCCAATTCACTGGCTGATTTTCATATTACATGCCGCGGAAAGGTTTAGACTGTGCTTTTGCATTCAGAAAAAGTAAATGTAAATTTTCCATATATTTGTATGCGTAATTTTAGGGAACAAGAAGGGGATTTTAAATTATATTTCATGTGAAAATTTGAAAGGAAATAGATGCTACAGATATAAATTTCTAGGATAAGCGTGAAGATCTGGTGTATTATGATCTGGCTATTTATGCATAAGTGAGATGTTCTGTTCTCTTTAGGTGCATACCTAAATAGAGTGAAAATCTTACAGATGCTTACTATTATACCATAAGTGGAATGGAAATTATAATCTAATTCCGGTTCATGCTCTGCTTCCAACGGAAATACGCGCCTTCCCGTTGCGGCTTCTGCTCCCGCAGTATTGTGATAAATGATAGTGGTTTGCCGTGTTCAAATTATTATGTCGACTGGTTCAGCTGACAGTCACTTTGAATCTGCGGCCGTTATTCTCATTATGTTGACGATCAACTCAAGATGATAATCAACTCAAGTCCGATCCAGATGAAACATACTGTTAAATCAACACGAATGGTCTTCCAAATTCATACTTGATTCAAGACAGCTCGATTTCTGTAGCCAGCACAAACTAATCTACTAGTAGATTGGACTGTACTGAATATCCAAATTGTGATACAATCCCCCTCAAACGTGCCAGCCATTGTCAGCATCGTGTATTTGACGTGGGAAAAGAAAGCAGCAGAGAAGGATGTGATTTTACGGAGATGGCTAATCCTCAAGGTGGCACCAAAATACCCTCCTGGTAAGGGACACGGCCAAACAAGCTCACAAGACCTCCTCCCATCGGGAGCGAAGTGCCCTCGGCCACTGAATGGGGTGCCCCAATGTGCATGTGCGACTCAGCCCAACGTGAACTACGCCCCTAAACCTGGATGTATCTAGACCGCAGCTGACCATGAGATCATGTGCCCTGGTCAGCTGAGGCAGCCAGGGCCCCTGGAAGAAATCCAAAACTTGATGTGGAGGCCACTGCAGTTCTCTGCATGCCAGCTATGTGCCCTGACCCCCCCTTGGCCAGTGGGCGACTCGTCGCCAGTTTGGACAGTGACGCGTCCAGTGAGAAAAGGAGGAGCAGATGCGTGGCTGCTGTCGGCGCCCGAGCACCGTTCGCGGAATGGTGTGCCACCTTCGCAAAAGCGTCCCCTGTGTGAGAGCCACACTGGCGCAGGTGGTTAAGATTCAAGGTGTGCATCCTGTGAAAACAGGCGGGATCAGCACAAGGACTTACGGCATGGTTGTGCAGGGCACACGCATATAATTCCGTAAAAACGCGTATGCAACACTACTGCAAGGAGAGGATAGTCTTGAAGCAAGAGAAATGAGAAATATGTTTCTTGCAGGACAGACGCTACTCAGTTATTCATTCAGGCGTGGTGATCTAGTGTGAGACAAATAACTGGTGTAGTATGAATAGGAATACCAGTCCTATATTCAATAGCACTCCCCCTTCGGACCGTGTTTCGAAATCCTTCGACCGTGCGTTGAATTATCTGGTATACTGGTTCATACACAACAAACATAATATAAAGCGTTTACAGTGTACCAAGAACATTGGTTTCCTGATCCGGAGCAATTTTACGGATAATTAAATATTACAGATGGTAAGAGATAACCAGGCATCCCTCTGCTAGTGCTGCCGCCGGCAGACCTCACCCCACGATAACAGTATGTTCTGCCGTGTGTGGTTCAGATGGCCTGGTTGCGACTGTGCGCTCTGCTGGGTCTGCTCGTGGCCTGGAGCGTTCCGGCGGTGCTCGGCCGGGAGCTGCTGCACACGCCGCCGCTCCACAAGCGCAGCACCTACTACTGCGGCAGCGAGCTGGTGGAGATGCTGACGATGGTCTGCGGCGCCGCCGGCATCAGCGGCTCCAGCGGAAAACGCGCGCCGCCCACGCACGCAGGTCAGTGCTCAGGGCTCCGGCCAGGACTCAGGACTTGGGCCAGTGCTCAGGTCCTCGGCTAAGACTCAGAGTCAGCGGTCGGGTTCGTTCAGAAATATCCTTCTCGGTCAGGACGGTTGCTGGGCTGCACGCTGCATGCTGGTAGCATGTAGCGGAGATGCGGTGGAAACCAGCTACATGAGTCTGTGAAAGATCTGTTTATGTGTCACTATCCAAGGCTCTCTCGTTTTTTATTTGAGGGAAGTCATTCCCTTTAAAATGGCGTTAGCGGTTCAAAACAGAGAAAAACTCGATTGAAAATTCTGCCTTGAAAAAATACAGTGTACATTTTTACAAGACATGAATGAAAGAGCAGCAAGCCAACATATCATTTGTCAAACGTAAATCGGAAAATTTAGTTTACCTTTACTGCTGCGCCTCTGATTTTTTTAATTTGTATGTCAGGTCACTTTACCTTGACTGGTGACCTGATACAACCCGAACCTAAGATTCTTCAGAAGCTGCAAAAAGACCAGGTAACAGATAATCAAAGTACGATGACGTTGCGCGCCGCCGACTTTTGTCTATCTGTTAAATGCTTAGGGGGAGTGGTATTCAGCCCTTCGTACTGGCTCTTGCTAATAAATTGATCAATTTGAAAGTCAAACCATGCCTATTTTCAGAGCTTTGTCACATTTCTTCGTTTTCTCCCGACTCTTGTTCATCTGGCAAGTTCGATGTCAGCGTAGGTTTATTTATCTTTTAGCTTCTTTGCTTACTTGGATGGCTATATATATATATATATATATATATATATATATATATATATATATATATAGGGGAAGTCGGTGCAAGATTACGCACTTAACTTTCTAAAGGCTTTCCCTTTTCTCACATAAGTCTAACAGCTAAAATTTTCATGTGGTTGTTTAGCCTGAATAATTGTCTACGTATGGTCCATGTTTCAACTCGATGTCTCCGAAAGGAACTCGCCACGAGCCAATCAAAAATAAAAAGCCACGTGCGTACTCTTGCCGGAGTGGGTCGGTAAGAGTACGCAAGAGAGGAGGCTGGAGTATGCATTGATGCCCTGCTGTGCTTTAGGCGCATAGGCCATGTCGCGAAGTTTCCTGTCGCCAAACTAGGCGATTGCATGATTTTATATCATTCTGAATATACAAGAACTATGTTGCAACGTTTGCTTTTCCAAATGTGAATAACGGACTCTGTCCCGAGCGAAAATTAAATTTTCCTAATTCTTAGGCATGCGCACTCTTGCCCAATGGTCTACTACGTGCTCTTGCCGGACATGCTTCCTTGGGAAGAAAGTCTTCATAAACATGCTGCCAGGCATTTTAGCGTGAGCTCCGGTCCTGGAGCATATTCCTAGCTCAGCTTTCTTACTGATGACAAACCGTAAAACAATACTTTTGATAATAGAAACATGGTCTACAAGTTTACCCAGTTAGGAAATATTGCTTCAAGAGTGCCCAGAAACTTATTTTGCTCTGTACTCCCGCGGAAAGAACAGGAGCACGTTGAATTTTAGTGTGCAGCCTAGGCATTGACCTTGCTTTTTATACCAGGGTATCAACCATCGCAGTGGTCACTAGGTAACCAAAACAGCTGCTGCGTACTCTTATCTCCTGCGTACTCTTACCCGCCCTTACCCTATATATATATATATATATATATATTTACATGCAGGGAAGGATATCAACACAAGACGTGCGGAATGAAATGCATTCATCTACTAGTATGTGTGTTTGTATGTGATGTTTGTCTCTATACTCGCTAAGGCCATTGAACGATATATATATATATATATATATATATATATATATATATATATATATTAGTTTAAAATTTCATGCTGATAGCTCAGGAGGGCACCATCAAGAAAAAGACACGATACTGGAAAAAGACAAGAAAGATAAGACAAGAAGATAAGATAAGATAAGATAAGATAAGAAAGACAAGACGATACAAGAAAAAGACACGATATAATATATATATATATATGAAAAAATATGTGGAAACGTATTGTTTTAACTTACATGCATAATTCAAACATACCAATCCTTAAGGTGTTGATGATAATTAACTGAAAGGAAAAGCAGCAATTCCTTAACGTCTTATATGCCTTGCAATGTTTTGATAATTTGATCATTAGAATGAAGCAAAATGAAAAAAAGTGTTTTTTATGTCTGCGCTCCCTTTCCCGGGAGCATTTTTGTGTTGGTAGCTAGTATCATTCATACAACGCACTCACACTATGTACAGAGCGGAAGCTTCCATTTGCCGGCACCCTTACGGGACAACGGCACCGCACTCGGCGGGCCATAGGCTGCTCCAGTCTCCCCAAGCCGCAGTGCCTGGCATAGGCCGAGCCCTCACATGAGGGCCGCGGGCGGGAGACCAGACCGGTGGATCACTTTAAAGGCCGATCAGGCCCGTGCACCCACAACAGGGACGCCGGCTGGCACGGCGTTGATCCCACTGCTGCGGCGCGCACTCCCCAGTGTACCGCTGTCTCCTGGGTAGGAGGCGGCCGCGGAAAAGCCTGTCACAGGTCAGCCTTGATCCAGGGGTCTTCCACACCCAAGCATGGCGCCTTCGCCAGCTGCGCCACGGGGGTGGCCAACAAGTGTTAAACAGTATAGAATGCAAACCAACGTGTTTCTCTGGATAATGATGAGTTCACCGGTGTCATTATAATCCAGATTGGAAGTGATCTAGGGACTGACGAACCTGCCTGAAATACGCGAGTCTCCATTTTAGTACCGCACAGGTCCTCTGGCCGCTTGGCCGCTTATCACCGATGTTTTTTCGTGGTTCGAATCTATGTAACGCCAGCTGGATCACCTTTGGAAATATGATTGAGGCTTTATTAGAAGGATTTTGCTGCTAGCGAATTTTTCAAAGGTGGATGAAGAGACAATGTAGTCGTTATTGAAGGATACCGGGTAAGCGACATCTTATATTTCTGTCTAGCTGCGAATCATGTTTCGTCTTTGGCAAATATTTTAGGATTTATGTTTCTTAAGGCTGTATATTATTTTGGTGTCTACAAGTTTTACGTAGGTTTTGATAGTGGTTTTAATATGTTTTTATTCAAGGTTATTAAAACTCATCGAGGCATACTTCAAATTATTGATAAGTCTTGTTTAGTTAATTTGTTTAGAGCAGTCTTTGTTGTACATTAAGCCCCTACCTTTTTAATTTTTCTAACCATATTTTGGGACAGTTCACTCACTTGTTCCGGTTATGGCTAATTCTAGGTTTTCGTCACTGCATCACTATGTGCTAGACTGTCTAAAGCCTTGGCATTTGTATGGTTTTGAATTTCTTGTGTTTATCTAAGAAGCGAAACAATTCCATGGTTTAGCGCGAGCTTAGAGTCATCAGTTTTATTCTGATGATGCTGTGACTTAGCAGAAGAGCGCTTGTCTCCTGCGCCAACGGTCTTACGGGATTATCTAAATAAATGCTATTGGATCTCCAAAGCTTGATCTCCACAGCTCACCCGAGTCAGATGCGAGCTGGTCACACTGTGCAACCTTCACAGTTGCAGGTCTCGATAGACTCGAGTATCTGTTATATTTAGGCTCATTTATTGCTCACATTAGGAAGTTTTGAACAATAATCTCAGAATAAAACACTTTGCTCTCGGTACTCCATGAGCCTGGTACAACACTAGCATTGTGCCTAAAAGTGTGCATTGGCGTTGAAATGCCACTGCTTACTAACCACATAGCACGGAACCATCAATCCTACATATTTACGGTTAAGAAAAGATTATATAATGATCGGTACAGTGGACATTCTGGTAGAAACACAAACAAGGAAAAACTATGCTCAATGCATTAATGTTGAGGTTTCAGAGAGCTGCGCAGCAAGTAATTCTTTGTTTACCGACAACAGAACATGTCTCCGCTGCACTTTTCTGGTTGCTGCGTCACCGGACCAAACACCGTGTGTTTTGCTATCGACGTAGTGGGCAAGGGCGTCACAGAGCCTTCTGGACACACTCAAAACCAGCGCAGCTCCCATTCAATGCCATCGCATCTGCAAATAACGGTAATAACATAAGCTGGATAACCTTACCCACAGTGAAATAATTCAACGTATCTGTTACACCTACAGTGAAAGCTGAACACTCAGCATGCTCCCTCTAGGTTTCAGGCCTTCTTCGTTGTCGGAATACTGCGCAGATCTGGGCACTGGGTCATAGCTTGTCATGACCTCTACCAACTTTGAACTCCAGGAGCTTCACAGCTAGGTGACTGACTCTCCGTGACGTCAAAGGGGAGCGTCCTCAGGGGGCCGGCAAAAGGGTAATTCAGCAAATCGGCCCAGGTTGGATGTCTCTCATCGAGGTCTCTAGGAACAAGGGCAGCTTGGGTGATGAATAAGCCTGCTGTCTAATGGACATGCTTTGGGCTGTTCATTGCTCAAATGCATTGTTTATCTACCGTGTGAACCCTGGATTTCGTTAGCTGGTTCGTGAGGGGTCGGCTGACAGTGAATGTACTGCAATCAAATGAAATGTAGTCCCTCTTTCGAGTCCAGACATCACACGTTCTCCGTTGGTTTCAGTCGCGTTGAGAAAGAAAACCGATAGAACCACATATCATTTTGATCACTGCATCAAAATAATTCGATCAGCCCTTCACAGTATCAGAGTTGTGCGACTCGCGAGTCAGAGTCGGATTTTAACTCAAATTCTGACTCATTCGACTCTGAGTTGAGTTAAGTCAAAACAATTAGACAAGTGAGTTGAGTTGAGTTGAGTCGGTTCACAACACGTCAATGAGTTGAATTGAGGTGAGTTGTGAAGACAGTGAGTCAAATGAGTTGACGAAAAAAGTTGGCTCAACAGGTAAACATGATGTGAAGTAAAAGTGTTTGAATTTGTTGTCTACCTGTTGTAAGCCTCCTTAAACCTCCTTTAAATGAATTTTCCCTCCAGCTTTTTAATTGCTTTAATCAAAATTTTAATATGTCTCAAAATATCACTAATTATACATTTAAATTGCTTATTTGAAAGGCCCATCCGGTCTGAAGAAATCCCTAGGCACAAATAATACATTCACTCGAAAAATTAAACAGTTTCCTATCACTGGCCTTGTCTTCAACATTTGAAGTGGTGGAACGCACTACAAAGTACATTTAACATCTCTCAAAAACTTGTAACCTTCAATATTTAACATTGCTTCTTTACTTCAAGCCCTGAAACAACACACGTCGTCGCTGGTTGCTGTCGCCAGTGGTCGTCGACTGAGAATAGTGTGCGCCATTGCAGTCTTTGGAGAACAAATTCAACCAAGTATAGGTCCACGCTTAGGTAGCTTCAGGGCAAAAAGTGTAAACTTCACGTGATAATTTTTAAAGTGATAGAAACATTTGTTTATTTAAATATGACATTTTTCCTTTTGTCCTAGATGCGCCGTCTGCAGCTGTTTGATCATTTTGCCTATTAAACGCAGATATTGCTACCAGCATGGAAAGGGTGGATCCCTGATTTGACAACAATGTTGAGACGCCTTTATTGCATGAATCAGAGAAATTATTTCATGTTACTGGTCACAGGTCAGGTCACTTGAGTTGAGATGAGTCGACTCAAGAAAATTCTGAAACGCACAACTCTGCACAGTATGGGGCTTGATCGGAACCCCTCATTCTTTTGCGAATGATTCCGAACCAATTTAAGCCAGACGCGCGTTGCTTTGTATGCCTCTAGGAACAGGGGCGTAGAAACGGTTTGAAAAGTGGGGGGGGGCAACCGCAGAGGGGGCCCCAGCCCATGCGGGCCCATAATTATGAAAAGTTTTAAATAGCTCGTTTGGTGTCAATGGGGCACATATGCACACTAGGTTGTCAATATACAAAAATTGATAAATGGAATTTTGCTCTATGATTTCGAGTTGTATTAGGTATTATCTAATAAATCATAGAAAAATGAAAAATTGGGTGTTTGCTTTTGCCTTTTCGAATAAGAAATACATTTTAAGCTCTTTTGGAAGATTTCAATAGTTTTCTTACCAATATCGCGTTTTTTATATTGACAGATGTTTAGGCCCCTAAAATCAAAATTAAAAACTGATAAGAAAACTACAAACAATGCTTTGCTACCAAATAACCTCACTTCACTCTGCCTAATCAACTTTTATTTACGTATTTAATGACAAAAACGGGAACATTTATTAAGGTTATTAAAGATCCCTTCTTTAAAACATTAGATATTGATTTAGGTAAAGTTTGGTCACAATAGATCTGCCTAGCTATATTTCGATGCCTAAAATGCAGAAATCCAGCATGAACACAAAGGCAACTTGATGGCCAGCTTTGTGATGCCGAGGAGGTATAGTGGTATAGTGGTTAGCAACTTTGCTTTCCACGGGGCCGACCTGGGTTTAAGGCCCGGCAGATTCCTTGTGCGAGGAGCAATTTGACTCCCAAGAAACCCCTCCAACAGGGAAAGAGTTGGCGACGCCATATAACCCCGGCAGTTGATGCGTCGATAAGCCCCAACAATTATGGTGGTTTCCAAGCGGCCAACCAAGGTTCAAGGCCGGCCAGATTCCTTAAGCGAAGATCACTCTGGCTCCCGAGAAACCCTCCCAACTTGCAAAGAGTTAGCAACCGGCAACGTCGTATAACCCTGGTAGTTGATGCATCGATAAGCCCCAAAATTTGTTGTTATTATGCCGAGGAGTTCCAGCTTGCAGTTGATCCTGAGCACCAGTTCGATGTGCTATACCCTTTGCCCGATGAATCGGTCCCTCCTCTCAGCATTACAGATTGAACTGGCTCTAGTTGTCACTTTCTTTACAGCTCTCTCTCTCTCTCTCTCTCTCTCTCTCTCTCTCTCTCTCTCTCTCTCTCTCTCTCTCTCTCTCTCTCTCTCTCTCTCTCTCTCTCTCTCTCTCTCTCTCTCTCTCTCTCTCTCTCTCTCTCTCTCTCTCTCTCTCTCTCTCTCTCTCTCTCTCTCTCATGACCGATGTGTGGGCGGCAAGGGAAGTACTTTACCTTTATGTGTTTTCCCATAAACTCTAGCGACTTGCACTTGGTCAAGCTGCAGGTCATGATAAACTCGGTGGTGGCCTCCCGTTCGATTACATTCTTGAGGACAGACGCTGTGTGTTTAGGTAGGGCATGATCCACAGCCTGAGGGAGGAATTCTCCTTTTCCTGCTCTCCTCTGATGAAGATAATCTTGACAAAGACGACCTTCCTCCTCCTCGCTGCGGAGCATGGTCATCAGGATCACCTGGGTGTGAACGAACCATCCAGAGGAGCACACCGAGGGCATGACATTCAACTGCACCACCTTGGGCTGGGTACGAAAGCAAGAGAGCTCGAACAAGGCGTTCTGAGGGCCCTCCAGCCAGCAGTTGCTAGTCTACACCTGTAGCCAGTAGGGAAATTAAGGCTCGGTAATGATAGCGACGATCTCCTACCGAGTTCCAATTTACCTACTGACTCCAGATGAAAGTTAGCAACAACTTGGAAGACAGTCCCGGAAACGTACTATTCTTGCTCTCATGTCTCAGTATCCAGCCTTAGATGGTGTAATTGACTGTCATGCCAACCGTGTGCTCCTCTGAATAGTTTGCTCACTCCGAGGAGATCCAAATGACCATGGCATGCTCTGCAGTGAGGAGGAGGGGAGGAGGACCACATTCCACAAGATCATCTCCATTAGTGGAGAGCAGGAGGTGTTGAACACCTCCCTCAGGCCGCGGACCCTGCCCTACGTCAACACACAGATGACCTTTCTCAAAAATATGATTGACTGGGACGGGGTCATCGAGCCTATCATCACCTGCAGCTTGATCAAATCCAAGTTCTCAGGGTTCATGGGTAAGCCCATGGAGATTATTCACACTTCGTCTGCCACGCTTCGTCACTTCGTCTGCTACACGCAGGCCATGGCTGTAGCCGCCATGTCTGTAAAACATTGGGCCCAGCACCCCAAACTGATGCACAGGATTAACAGCAATCAGAACTTCCTCGGCATCACAAAGTTTAGTTGGTGAACAAGAAGATGGAAGTTTGCAATCGATCCGAAACTCTGTATTTTAAGCTTCGAAATACAGCTTGACTTATTTTGACTATCCTTTCCCTGAATCAATCCCTAATGCTCTAAGGAAGGAGTCCGAAATGACATAAATAGCTCCTCTCGTTTGTATCGTAAAATAGGTGATTCAAAGCTATCTAGGCATAGAGAAGTGTGGTCGTTTGATATCAAGACACTGTCTGTAGATTTCTAAACATTTTTATACTTTGTAAATGTGATAAAAACCGAAACATCTGCAAAAATAAAGAAACATGCTCTTTGAAGGTTTGAATGCACCCAAAAAACCTAGAATGCATTTTTCAGTCGAAAACAGAATAGGTAAAAAGGCCTAAAACATTTTTGGTTTTTATTATTGTTTATTAGACCATAATAGAACAGGCCATCATGGGGCAAATCTCATTTTCCAATTTTCTATATATTGACACAACCTAATACACACCGGCATGCGCCAGGTACCTATTCCCACACGTGACTTCTCACGTTATTTCCCGCTGTTTCCTTTCATTGAATAATTCCGGGTTGTTTTTTCACTTCTTAGTAGAAAACGGCCGATCTCTCACGCCTTCCGATGGCTCAGGGACGACTGTTGCTCGGCATTTGGTGCGGGGTCCGTGTCCAAATTCATGCTTTGTGTTGGGATCGATATGGAATGAGGTTTCATTGGGTCCAGCTCTCGGGGCTCATTTGGAAAGACTCAGGTTTTAGGTGCCTCGGCCTTTTTCACGAAGCGCTCTTCATCGAGGGGCTTCCAGGGGGCTATGGGACTGGAACTTTCCCAGACAAGCTATCGGGCTCGTTTGGGTTTCTTGTTTTATATTACAGTTGCTGATACTTGTATATTCGTTGCAGGGGCCCACCATAAAAAGTGAGGGGGGTAGTATCCCCCTGACTCCCCCCGTTCCTATGCCTATGCCGCCTAGGGGCCGCCAAATTATCGTAGAGGGCCCAAGCATGGCTCAGGAACCCAAATCAGCCAGCTCAGGGTGGCTGATTTGGGCATTGGCCTCGGGACCAGCTTATCAAGGGAACCCACATAAGGACAGGGCCCCTAAAAGCTCAGCACAGGATCACAAGCTCACGGATCCCAGCTTAGCTCAATGACACTAGAACAGTTCAGGAGCCCCAGACCAGCTTAGGGCCCCTGTTCATCACAGGGGGCCCCAGATTAGGTTTGGAGTCCCAGTTCAGCTCAGGGGCCCCCAGATAGGCTGAGATAGGGTCTCGTCTCATACAAGCTCAGCGGGCTCCAAACAAGCTCACGGATCCCAGCTTAGCTCAGTGACGCTAGAAGACTTCAGGGGCCCCATACCAGCTCAGAGGCCCAGTTAGGCACATGGGGTACCCAGATTAGCTTGGGGCCCAAACTCAGCTTAGGGGTTCCAGGGTGGTCTATTTAGGCTCCCAGAACAGCATAAGAGGCCATTCAAGCTCATGGCCCCCAGCTCAGCTCAGGGGCCCCAAACTATGCAGGGGGCCCCAGACCAGTTCAGGGGCCGCCCAGTTTAGCACAGGGTGCCCAGATTAGCTTAGGGCCTAGACCAGTTTTGGGGGCCAGTTCGGCTTAGGGACCCCCAGGTCGGCTGGTATAGGGTCTCAGAACAGCTCAAGGGGCCCATTTTAAGCTCACGGCCCCCAGATCAGCAGCTATAAAGCCTTATAGGGGTCCCAGACCATCTCAGGGGCCCTCAGTTCAACACAGGGGCCCATATTAGCTCAGATGACCATATTAGCTTGAGGGCCCGGCTCAGCTCAGGGGCTCTTGTCGGCTTATATAGGGTTTCAGAACAGTTCAGGGTTCCAATAAAAGCTTATAATCCCAAGTTCAGATCAGGGGCCCTATTACTGTGCAGTAGGGTGGCGCATATTTGATTAAGTTTTGAAATTTATGGGTGGGGTGACTTTTCCCATTATTTTGGATCATTCTGTGTCCATTGACACCAAAATCAGCAAAATCAAATAATTTCTAGGGGTTGCGCATCGAGCTCAAAGTTTTAGATTTTGCAAAAAAATGTGCCAAAAAAACTGACAAAATTATCTATGAATATTCAACCGCATATAGAAGCCTAATTCTGACCTTTTCATGTTCAAGAGGGGCTAATTATCTTTCAATCTGTGCTAGTTTGACTTGTTTACATTGGTTGGTTCACCTTGCAGGTCATTTTTTGTGTAACCTTTTACGTTTTCCTGAACTTGGGCCTCAATGTGCCTATACATAGGACAGACAACCATACAGCTCGAGTTTTCACCACTATTATTCTTTAAGGACTGCGCAATTGCTGTTATATACTAGCAGATGTAGGGGAGGGGGGGGTAAGTGAGCTGTGGTCCCCCAAAGCCCGAAATATCATCTTTTGACCCCCACCAAAAATGCACATTTTGGCAATTTTTCGTGAAAAAACACTTTCTGCGATTTTCACTCGATACTAGTATCTAACCAGTTTTCTTCACGATGTACCAATGTTTACCCCTCTCCCTTATCTGTTTGTTTATCCTCCCTAAAAAGTGTTTCCCACATCCACTGATGGTTATCTTTAATTTTTTCGAAAAACAATTAACTCATTCTGGACACGTCAAAGCAGGTTTGACTGGCTTGTGTCTCATAACGCCTATGTAAGAAAGCACCTTCACAAAGGGGACATAGCGGAGTCACTGAACCGCCCTAAAGACCAACACACAAACTTTTAACTATTTTTCCAGACATCTCCTTTCCCGCGGAATCCATTTTAACATAGATGCCAAATACAACAATCGTGAATAACCTCTTCCTTGATCAACCGAGGGCAGAACATGGGTAGTGAGGGATCAAAATCCGAACAATAGAGGAGGAAAAAGCTCTTTCCTTGAGTGGCATTTAGTGGATCAACCAGCATCTTGCATTGAGGCACCAAACTGCCCAAAAAAACGTCAAGTACAGACACTCTTCTTCCATGCTGTGCAATACATCCGTCAACAGACAAGAGCCGTTCGAAGGGACCGTGGAAGATGCCATAGTGTTCTGGAGCATGGCACCCACTATGAACATTTTTAACAGAAGTTGTTGCGACAAGCTTTCACAACTTTGGGAGGAGTTGCGTGGCTTACAAAGGAGTGGAGGACATAGCCGAGATGGCGGATACAAAAACGAATGACAAATTTAGGACACATCGTAGAAGATGTGTAGTATGTAGAAGACTATGAGTTCCTTCGTTTTGTTGGTGGGTGTGAGCAGCCAGTTTTTCTTGATCTCTTCAATGGCATCAGGAGCTCCTATATCTCAAAGTTTATCCAGGTTTCCCGGAACTTCTCGCGTCTTGCGGTATCATTTGGTAGGGACTGTTGCTCTTCGTAAACCACGCAACTCCTCCCAAAGTTGTGAAAGCTTGTTGCAACAGCCTCTGTTAGAAATTGCCTTAGTGCATGCCATGCTCCAGAACATTATGCTATTTTCCACGGTTCCTTCGAACGGCTTTTGCATGTCGGCGGATTTATGTACAGCGTGGAGAAACATGCCAGTACTTGAAGTTTTGTGGGCAGTTTGGTGCCCCAATAGAAGATGCTGATTGGCCCGCCAAATAACGCTCAGTGGAGCAGCTTTTTCTTTCCCTCCTTGTTTTGATTTCGATCCCTCATTAGCCATGTTCTGCTCTCGGTTGGTCAAGGAAGGGGTTATTGACGCTTGTTTTATTTGGCATCTATGACAAAATGGATTCTGCATGAAAAGAGGAATTTGGTCAGATAGCTGGAACTTTCTGAGGGTGCCTTCTTACGCAGGTGTTATGAGGCACAAGCCAGTCAAACCTGCTTCGACGTGTCCTGGCTGAGTTAAAGGGAGATAGGGGAAAAAATTGTATTGAGGTTCCCTGCTATTTGACAAATCTTTATTACGAAACTCAATTATTTTTGTATCTTTGGCAAAATTGTTGGAGGCTACTTAATTACTATTGAAATATGTTAGCTTTCCCGGTAAAAGGCTAGAACCTGCTCTTCGTCTCAATGTTTTCAAAAGCTGTTAAAAGTTTTAAAGTAATTGTTTTTTTAATAAAATATATGTTCTCCTGCATTTGTATCTGAATTAATTCTACCTAGCCTATAAGAAACTAAAAATGAATAACTTTGCCCTAAAATTGGAGCATAAAATAATTTATGAAGCATTCAATCGTCACTTACCTTAGGTATTCAGTCGTTTTCTACAAAATTCCCAGGATGACGAAACTTTTGCGTCAGATAGGTCTCGTGACCCAGGTATGAGAATGCCTGGGCTTCCGATTGGTCAATTGGTTTCTTTCAAGTCCTGTATTTCTGTCCCAAAAGAGTTTTGTAATGTTATTTTTTCAAGTAATTTTTTTTCCTGTGATAGTTCGAGGTTCTACACCACTGTTCAGGACAGATATGACCTAACACGCGCATTGACGGGGGTCTGAGCCACCTTCGCATTGACGGGGGGGCGGGTACCCGCCCCCCTAAGATCTCGAGAACCACGGTAGGTAGCGAAAAACGGTAAACGGCGTTGGGCTGCCCATCCACTTCTCCATCGAAAACATTTGAACCATTTTTTTGTCAGGTCACATTTAAGGTCACGAGAGGTCAAACCATGCCCGTCATAGGGATAACATGTAAAATTCAGTTTTTCGGGCATTACATCTGAACAAGTAAAGATAGAGCAAAACGACTTAAACTATATGAATCCTCTTAGCAAGCCGAATCGAATGATATATAATTTGACCTTGCTAGGTCAAATCAAGGATTTGACCTCACCTGAGGTCACGTCAGGGTCAAATTATATAAAATGCATATCATTAGAACTGCAAAGCCCAGGCGAGTCTAATGCAGCTAAAATAAATGCTCTATCACCATCCGTTACTGAGTTATTCCGTAAAAACCATTTTTCCCATGTATTTCCAATGGAGAGGTCATGCATCGTACCTGACCTTAGGTCATCGATATCAAAAATACCGGAACATATGTTAGAGAACTCGGTGGGGCCATTATGTGATATGAGTTTCAATCGGATAAGTTCACCCTGCTCCGACTTATGCTATCTTAAACCTTTTTTGAGGTCGGGTCACTTGACCTGTACTGGTGACCTGACCTGAGATAACCTAACCTTAAAATTTTTACAGAAGTTGTAAAAATGATGAGGGAAAAGGTATACCAAAAACGGCGGCGCTACGCGCCGCCGTTTTTCTACTGTCTCCGAAAAACCCGAGGGGGCGGGTACCCGCCCCCCGTCAATGCGCGTGCTAATTCTTAGAGAAATTGATGAACAGCCGAGGCTACGTTATTTGATCGATAGTGAGAATTTTCGATAAGTGCTCTAGAAATTGTGTCTCGAAGCAATTAAAGATAACCATTGGTTGATCTGGGAGACACATTTTAGGGAGGGTAAATCAACAGCTAAGGGGAGAGGAGTTAAAATAGTGTATATCGTGAAGAAAACTGGTTAGATTCTAACATCCAGTGAAAATTGCAGTTTTTTTGCAAGACAAATGGTAAAAATGTGCCTTTTTGGTAGGGGACAAAAGATGATATTTTGAGTTTTGGGAGTCATGGCTCAATTCCCCCCCTGAATCCGCTAGTGTATAAAACAACAGTTGCGCAGTCCTTAAAAAGAGTAATAGTGGTCAAAACTCGAGTTGTATGGTTGTGTGTCCTATGTATAGGCCCATTGAGGCTCAAGTTCAGGAAAACGTATAAGGTTACACAAAAATGACCTGCAAGGTGAACCAACCAATGTAAACAAGTCAAACTAGCACAGATTGAAAGATAATTAGCCCCTCTTGAACATGAAAAGGGCAGAATTGGGCTACAATATGTGGTTGAATATTTATAAATAATTTTATCCGTTTTTTGGCACATTTTTGGCAAAATCAAAAACCTTGAGCTCGATGCACGACCCCTAGAAATTATTTGATTTTGCTGATTTTGGTGTCAATGGACTCAGAATGATCCAAATAATGGGAAAAGTCACCCCTACCTATAAATTTCAAAACTTCAATAAATATGCGCCAACCTACTGTGCAGGGGCCCCAGATAAGTTTAGGGCCGTCCGTGCAGCGCAGGGGCGAAGATTAGTTTTGCGGTCCCAGCTTAGCTCAGGCTCCCTCCCCCCAGGTCGGCGGATATAGGGTTTTGGCCAATTCAAGGGGCCCCGTTCAGGCTCACGGCTCCTAACTCAGCTTAGGGGCCCTAGAACAGTTCATGCTGGCCAAAACATCTCGGGGGCGCTCAGTTCGGCTCAGGGGCCTAGATTAGTTCGTATGGCATCAGAGGCCAGTTCAGGGGCCCCGAAAAGCTCAGGAGGCCTTAACCCGCGCCCCGGCGGGGTCCAGCGCCACCTTCGCCCCACCGGGGGCCATCGATGGCCCCCTCTAACTTCGAAAATATGGGCGTTAGCGCAAATCTGCAAAGTGCAATAGAAAGCTCGCGTGAATTCAGTAGGAAATTACTTTACATGTTTTAGTGCTCAGGTCAATGGTTTGACCTCCAGAGGTCAAATTAGGTCAAGATCGGCTATTTTCACTCAAATATGCAATGCTTAAGCAAACTGGGCATAACCCTTATGCCATTGGAGCTATTGAGGTCTGGTCAAGTACATTTGATAGGAAATTGTCAGTACTTTTTCCACTACGTGAAATGTAAAGACCTCCCGCCAGTGGTTTGACCTCCAGAGGTCACCTCGTGACCTAAGATGACCTGAGGTCACGAAAGGTCAGAAAGTGACCTTGCCGTATATCAAATGAAAGCCAATGACGAGACAAACACGATGGTGTTTGTTTCAGCACTCAAGCTTTTATAGGTCAAAAGTTATTGTCAAAATACTGTTTTTGACCCCTGGTGACCTTGGATGACCTTGGAGAGGTCAAAGGGTAAATATGTCCCCTGGAATCCGTGAAAGGGTGTCCAAGAATGCTTTTTCTGATCAAGCTGAGCATTTTCAATCGCTTTTGTGACTTTTAGATCATAAGACAGCTTTTCCCCATGCTTTTTCAAGGGAGAGGTCACCTCGTGACCTGACCTCAGGGCACGAAATCGAAAAATGCCGGATATACACCTTGTAGATCCTGGAGGGGCCATAAAGTGTAGGAAGTTTCAAATCGATCAACTTCGAATCGTAGCTCTTACAGAGCTCTAAATTGGAAGTGAGGTGACCTTGGTTGACCTTGTCTGGTGACCTGACCTTGGGTGACTCGGGGTAAAAAATTTCAGGGATGGTGGCAAAATGATGCAGTGAGAGGTAGAGCCCTCAACCGCGGTGCTGCGCCTCTTCGTGTTTTTGCTATCCCGGAAAAACCTTAGGGGGCCATCGATGGCCCCCCGGTGGGGCGAGGGTTAAAATCGACTTATAAGACCTCAGGTATGTTTATGGGCACAGGTAAGTTTAAGAGGTTTCCCGGGCCTGGTATGGCGCCAGTTTGGGTTTGTTGCTTGATATTACAGTTGCTGATTTTCTTATCTCTGTTGCGGGGCCCATCACAAAAATGTGGGGGGGCAGTGGCCCCCTGCCCCCCCCGGTTCCTACGCCTATGTCTATGGTAATCAATTCGACAATGTATCACCACAAGTTGACATCAGGCCAGTTCAGGTCTATTAATTATGACGTCATTTATAGACCCATTTAAGGAAATTCTGTTCTTCTAAAATGAGGCTGACAAAACCAGGATGTAACTCGGATTCTAGAAGAGCTAGAACAAGTTTCTTAACATCATTCGAAAGCCCTTGGAACGAAAAAAATCTGCGCGCTGGCATCCATTTTGAGGTCAGGTCAAAATTAAGGTCACCAGAGCTCACCAAATATCACAATCTTCCATATTTTGTGGGTCTATAACTTTTGAACTCAATAAGATACGGCATTAAATTTGGTATCATAGTGATGGATATGACCCAACAATTCAACTGATGTGCAGCATGACCCTAAAAGCTTGGTCAAGAGTAATAATGCGACCTTAAAAGATAATGTCACATTATTGAAATGCTTGGGTCAATACAGACAAATTGATGCCTTTTGTTTTGTTCTGGGTCATATTGTTCCCGAGATAAAAACGGATTTCCTAAATAGGCAAAATTGTATCCAGTTTGGCCCACTATGACGTCACAGGTAAACTGATATGGTTCAAAATCGTTTCCAAAGCAGATGACGGCAAGGCAGTTTCAGCACCGTTCAGTTTTTTTGCGATCACTGCTGGTTCCCGAGATCGTAGGAGGGATGTCCAATCAGACCCGCCCAGGCGGTGGTTAGACTGAAAAGAGCCCAGGTGGTGCCAGGATAAAGGCAAAAATCATTCCCAATAAAACTCATACTTGAGGAAATATCGGGAGTTGAAGTTACCATAGTCAGCAATCTGATAGGCAATGTGGGGTAGCGAGGCGGGCTTCGTCAAAAACATCGCATTGCTATTTTGCAGATTTTGCAGATTCAGTGATAGCTGCTGCTATGTAAGAGATTACCCGGGGGCAAAGTGCAAAAAGCTGTCCGGCGTGTTGTAAAAGGTTTTTGCACAGAAATGAAATCACTGAAGATTCAGGATCATGACCTTGGGTGGACAACCGATACAGCGCCTACTCGTTGTCCGCAGGAGGTGCATTTGTCAAAGGATGCACGCGCAAAATCGGCCCTTGGCTCTTGGACTTAAACGGCTTATAACTGAGCTGAATTGACCGTTGGTGGCAAAAAACATAATTTTATTTTCAAGCTCAAAATACACTGCATTTGCACATGTCAGTTTCTGTATTCTGGTTTGATTCTATCACGCCATTTTTGGCACGTGCAGCTCAGCGAAAGGGGTGTACGTCAACGCCCCTTCTGGCTCAAAACCTATATCTCTGTATGGAATAAACGAACAGCCGTGAAACTTTGTACACATGTCGCTTAACATGTTCAGTATAATTGCAATAAAAATTGTTTAGACACCTAGAAGATTTATTGAGATATGACGTCATATCTGAGCGCGTGCAAATGCACTATTTTCAAGCCAATTGGGGAACTTTGTCCGGAATGTTAGTTTCTTGCTTCAGTGCAGGTAACAACTGATTGGATAAGCAAATAGTTCCAAATAATATCTTCCTGATTGAAATCAACCATTGTTCTCCATATTTAATAGGAAATTGCGCAATGGGTGTCCTGCCCAATACTCCATCACGTGCAACATCGCCTGAGGGACATCGTTACACCCCTTTCAGTTAAACTCAAGTAGATTAAACTCAATTCAGTTAACAAACACTACATTTTGCAGATGTAATGCTGCACATGCTTGATATATTAACACAAAGTTTTGTGAGACTATAATGATTATTGAAAAAGTTCTGGCCATTCATCAAACACATCTATATGCGTGGTCCAATGCAAAATGTAGCGCACTGCAGTACCC
Organism: Lepas anatifera; assembly: GCA_034440635.1. Lineage (NCBI taxonomy): Eukaryota > Metazoa > Arthropoda > Thecostraca > Lepadidae > Lepas > Lepas anatifera. The sequence goes on along the minus strand of JAOTON010001409.1, from coordinate 27,722 downwards.
TTATTGACAGTGATGTTTGGGAGTAATGTGGTCCGCCTGTAGTTATCGTGTGCTGCATTGCAGCTCCCGTCTGAAAACTGAAGAGGTATGCTGTGCCCCTGAGCATATGTTCCCTGATATGAACGGTAGCGTAGGGTACTCCCGTGTTTGCCCGGTCTCTTCCATTGTAGCACCAAACCTTAGGAGTTGAGATCAAAAGATCCTTACCCAAATTTGACCTGCATAGCTCACGTCCAAAAATATATTGCATGCAAATGCCAGATTATGCATGCTTCTGTCGCTAACTAAGGTCGACTTTGAAACATTTTTTCTAACAAAAAGATTACCAAAAAGAAATAGCGCGGTAAGTTTACAAATACCGAATTACTAACAAACACGAGAAAGACGCCAGTAGACAATGCCGAAATTGCACATCTCGTCAGTTAGGAAGTAAGACGTTAGGATTAGAAATATTGAAATATATTATTTTCTAGGTCATCTCCAATGGGGTTTTTAACACGCGCATTGACGGGGGCGAATACCCGCCCCCCCTCGGGTTTTTCGGAGATAGCAGAAAAACGGCAGCGCGTAGCGCCGCCGTACTTGGCATACCTTTTCCCTCATCATTTTTACAACTTCTGTAAAAATTCTAAGGTTAGGTCATCTCAGGTCAGGTCACCAGTACAGGTCAAGTGACCCGACCTCAAAAAAAGTTTAAGATAGCATAAGTCGGAGCAGGGTGAATTTATCCGATTGAAACTCATATCACATAATGGCCCCACCGAGTTCTCTAAAATATGTTCCGGTATTTTTGATATTGATGACCTAAGGTCAGGTACGAGGCATGACCTCTCCATTGGAAATACATGGGAAAATGGTTTTTACGGAATAACTCAGTAACGGATGGTGATAAAGCATTTATTTTAGGTTCATTAGACTCACCTGGGCTTTGCGGTTCTAATGATATGCATTTTATATAATTTGACCCTGACCTGACCTCAAGTCAGGTCAAATCCTTGAATTGACCCAGCAAGGTCAAATTATGTATCATTCGATTCGGCTTGCTGAGAGGATTCATATAGTTCAAGTCGTTTTGCTCTATATTTACTTGTTCAGATGTAATGGCCAAAAAACTGAATTTACATGTTATCCCTATGACGGCATGTTTTGACCTCTCGTGACCTTAAATGTGACCTGAAATAATGGTCCAAATGTTTTCGATGGAGAAGTGGATGGTCAGCCCAACGCCGTTTACAGTTTTTCGCTACCTACCGTGGTTCTCGAGATCTTAGGGGGCGGGTACCCGCCCCCCCCGTCAATGCGAAGGTGGCTCAGACCCCCGTCAATGCGCGTGTTAATGAGGTACCGCAAAAAAGTGAATCCACGTGCGCAGGGTTGATGCATTGTATACAAGTCTTACACGAGTAGCTCGAGATCAGAATGGATTTGAAGCGATGGAATGGTGTGTTTGCTGGTAGATTTCATTGGCGGACGCAGGGGGCCATTCCGGCCATGCCCCCAAAGCGCTGGAGGGGGGCAAAGTATCTTTTGGCCCCCAAACGCCGAATTTTTTTTGAAAAAGGTGTTTACACTAGGTCTGTAGAGCAAAAAAATTCGCCCCCCACCCCGAGAGCGATCATGTACATGGAGAGGTAGCTTATACTAGGTCTGTCGAGCACTGAAAAAAGGTGTTTACACTAGGTATGTAGAGCAAAAACATTTTCCTTCCCCCCAGGAGGAGAGGCAGACATGGGTTTGGCCCCCAAAACTCGGGTCTGCGTCCGCCCGTGGTAGGTTTTGGGTCCTGAATAGACATTACATTGCGGGACCTGATTAAAATATCAGGATCTATCATATTTTAGCTGCGTTTTTTGTAGAAAGAGTCCAAGATGCATAGCCGTAACAAATAATGTTTATGTTCTTGGAGCTCTGATGAGCGCAAAAATGTGACACAAATGTCACTATTACCCAAGAAACGCAAGACAGTTGCTCAGCACGGTAGCAAAAAAGGACTCACAGTGATTTGAGTACAGAATATGCAGGGCGCATCATTTTCCAAGATAACATTGCAGACAATTTGTGCTACGTTGAGTGAGAGATAACATCAAATTTCACAAAGGTTCGCCACGGTGAAGTTTTTCGAAGGATCTGCGATGAGGCATTTTCAGGAAATTGACACTCAGAGAAAGAAGTGACATCCCTGATATCGGAATCGGTATTTTCGCAAAAAGAGCTGCCATTTTGCTGACCCTAGAGATAGGGTTATCAGACTAGCTTAATGAGCCCCGTAACACTTTAACCCGCGCCCCACCGGGGGTCCGGCGCCACCTTCGCCCCACCGGGGGGCCATCGATGGCCCCCCTCTAACTCCGAAAATATGGGCGTTAGCGCAAATCTGCAAAGTGCAATAGAAAGCTCGCGTGAATTCAGTAGGAAATTACTTCGCATGTTTTAGTGCTCAGGTCAATGGTTTGACCTCCAGAGGTCAAATTAGGTCAAGATCGGCTATTTTCACTCAAATATGCAATGATTAAGCAAACTGGGCATAACTCTTATGTCATTAGAGCTATTGAGGCCTGGTAAGGTACATTTGATAGCAAATTGCCTGTACTTTTTCCGCTATGTGGAACGTAAAGACCTCCCGCCAGTGGTTTGACCGCCAGAGGTCACCTCGTGACCTAATATGACCTGAGGTCACGAAAGGTCAAAAAGTGACCTTGCTGTATATCAAATGAAAGCCAGTGACAAGACAAACACGATGGTGTTTGTTTCACTGCTCTAGCTCAATTAGGTCAAAAGTTATTGTCAAAATACTGTTTTTGACCTCCGGTGACCTTGGATGACCTTGGAAAAGTCAAAGGGCAAATATGACCCCTGGGATCCGTGAAAGGGTGTCCAAAAACGTTGTTCTGAGCAGTCTGAGTATTTGCAATCATTTTTGTGGCTTTTATATCATGAAATAGCTTTTCCCCATGCTTTTCCAATGGGAGAGGTCGCCTCGTGACCTGACCTCAGGGCACGAAATCGAAAAATCCCGGATATACACCTTGTAGACCCTGGAGGGGTCATGAAGTGTAGGAAGTTTCAAATCGATTGACTTTGAAATGTAGCTCTTACAGAGCTCTAAAGTGAAGTGAGGTGACCTTGGTTGACCTCGTCTGGTGACCTGACCTTGGGTGACCCGGGGTAAAAAATTTCAGGGATGATGGGAAAATGATGCAGTGAGAGGTAGAGCCCTCAACCGCGGTGCTGCGCTTCGTCGTTTTTCTGCTATCCCGGAAAAACCTTAGGGGGCCATCGATGGCCCCCTCGGTGGGGCGAGGGTTAAGGGGCCTGATCACCTCAAGGGGCTTCAGGCCAACTTAGGGAATTCTAACAGGCTCAGCGCCCATACCAGCTCAGGGTACCCCCAGGAGCCAGATCCTGCCAGATTCTTGGTCGATCTGGTGCCTCCTGAACCATAATTGTTCCTCCTGAGCCCATATGATGCCCTCCGAGCTATTTTGATCCCTCTAGAGCTAAAATGGTGCCCTTTGAGCTAATCTGGTACCCTTTGAGATCAAATGGGCCTCCTGAGTTGATTATGTGATTTCCTGAGCAGCTCTGGGGCTCCTGGGCTGATCGGGGTCCCTGAGCTGATAAAAGGTTCCTGAGCTGATTTCTTGTCCCTTACTTGATCTCGTCCTTTGACCTGACTTATAGCCCTTGAACTGATTTGAGGCCCAAGAGCGGATCTGGCTCCTGGGGGTACCCTGAGCTGGAATGGGGTCAGGCGCGATCCCAAGGAAAGGGGTATCCGAATAATGGTCTCCGAAGGCGACCAAGGGGAGCAAATTTTATTTACCCCCAGCTCATCGAAAAACTATCGTGATTCTTTCCGCCGGTGAAAGCTGGGGTGAAGGTCTCTTCTTTTCAACCAGGAAATCTGTCAATAATTTTAAACACATCACAAAAATGAATGCACTTTATACTTCCTACATCATTCTAGGTTTTTCAATACAGATAATTATTTTTGTATGTGGGTTTTTTAATATTTTTTGCGCCCCCGCCTGGGGGCATTCCTGCATGTTTGCACCACACATACAGACAGTCGCACAATGCATGTACACGACAGATGTTTCCATTTATCGGCACCCTTGCGGGACAGTCGTGCCCGCACGCCCCCTTTCACATACCGCACCGTTTCATGCGGCGAGGCTATCTCGATTTCTCGGGCCCGGCGGAACAGAGGACTGCTCCGGTGACACCGGTGAGGCCGTGCCCTCGGGGCGCGCCACCGGACCGGTGGATCTATTTAACACGCGCATTGACGGGGGGCGGCGGGTACCCGCCCCCCCTCGGGTTTTTCAGAGACAGCAGAAAAACGGCGGCGCGTAGCACCACCGCAGCATACCTTTTCCCTTAGCATTTTTACAACTTCTGTGAAAATTTTAAGGTTAGGTCATCTCAGGTCAGGTCACCAGTACAGGTCAAGTGACCTGGCCTAAAAAAAGTTTAAGATAGCCTAAGTCAGAGCAGGGTAAACTTATCCGATTGAAACTCATATTAAATAATGGGCCTACCGTGTTCTCTAAAATATGTTCCGATATTTTTGAAATCGATGACCTAAGGTCAGGTACGAGGCATGACCTCTCCGTTGGAAATACATGGGAAAAATGGTTTTTACTAAATAACTCAGTACGGGATGGTGATAGAGCGTTTATATTAGCTGCATTAGACGTGCCTTGTCTTTGCAGTTCTAATGATATGCATTTTATATAACTTGACTTTGACCTGACCTCAGGTCAGGTCAAATCCTTGATTTGACCTAGCAAGGTCACATTATATATCATTCGATTTGGCCTGCTGCGAGGATTCATATGGTTTAAGTCGTTTTGCTCTATCTTTACTTGTTCAGATGTAATGGCCGAAAACCTTAATATACATGTTATCCCTATGACGGCATGTTTTGACATCTCGTGACCTTAAATGTGACCTGACAAAAAAATGGTACAAATATTTTCGATGGAGAAGTGGATGGGCTACGCTACCCAACGCCGTTTACCGTTTTTCACTACCTACCGTGGTTCTCGGGATTTTAGGGGGCGGGTACCCACCCCCCTCGTCAAAGCGAAAGTGTCTCAGAACCCCGTCAATGCGCGTGTTGACCCGCGCCCCACCGGGGGTCCGGCGCCACCTTCGCCCCACCGGGGGGCCATCGATGGCCCCCTCTAGCTCCGAAAATATTGGCGTTAGCGCAAATCTGCAAAGTGCACTAGAAAGCTCGCGTGAATTCAGTAGGAAATTACTTCACATTTTGTAGTGCTCAGGTCAATGGTTTGACCTCCAGAGGTCAAATTAGGTCAAGATCGGCTATTTTCACTGAAATATGCAATGATTGAGCAAATTGGGCATAACTCTTATGTCATTAGAGCTGTTGAGGTCTGGTAAAGTACATTTGATAGGAAATTGTCAGTCCTTTTCCGCTATGTGGAACGTAAAGACCTCCCGCCAGTGGTTTGACCTCCAGAGGTCAAATCGTGACCTAATATGACCTAAGGTCACAAAAGGTCAAAAAGTGCTATCAAATGAAAGCCAGTGAAGAGACAAACACGATGGTGTTTGTTTCAGCGCTCTAGCTTAATTAGATCAAAAGTTATTGTCAAAATACTGTTTTTGACCCCTGGTGACCTTGGATGACCTTGGAAAAGTCAAAGGACAAATATGACCCCTGGGATCCGTGAAAGGGTGTCCAAAAACGCTGTTCTGAGCAGTCTGAGTATTTGCAATCATTTTTGTGACTTTTATATCATGAAACAGCTTTTCCCCATGCTTTTCCAACGGGAGAGGTCGCCTCGTGACCTGACCTCAGGGCACGAAATCGAAAAATCCCGGATATACACCTTATAGACCCTGGAGGGTTCATGAAGTGTGGGAAGTTCAAATCGATCGACTCTGAAATGTAGCTCGCACAGAGCTCTAAAGTTGAAGTGAGGTGACCTTGGTTGACCTCGTCTGGTGACCTGACCTTGGGTGACCCGAGTTAAAAAATTTCAGGGATGATGAGAAAAAGATGCAGTGAGAGGTAGAGCCCTCAACCGTGGTTCTGCGCCTTGTCGATTTTTTTCTATCCCGGAAAAACCTTAGTGGGGGCACCGATGCCCCCCGCTGGGGTGAGGGTTAAAGGCTGATCAGGCCCGTGATTCTAGTAACAAGGGCACTGGTTGGTCAGCAAAACTCCCGTGTCAAAGCAAGCGCTACCCAGTTTACTGCCATCTCCTGGGTAGGAGGCGGTCAAGAAAAAATATAGCCAGAGGCAAATTTTGATCCAGGTACCTCCCAGACACAACGGCGACGCTTTAACTAACTGCGCCACCGCGGTGGTCTTCTTTTTTGTTTCCTGGAATTTAAGAGAGGTTGATCGGCAATGATTCTCATTGTGAAAATACACCTGATAAATACGTTGAAAATTGTGTTTTAGAGCTAGGCTCGCTCTCGAGTAAAGCCCAATCCGGGCTAGGGCTCTGTGGAGTATAGTCAAGCGGGGTCAATTTTATTTTCCCCACCTATTCAAATCCTGCCGAAATGAATTTTGATATTTTCGCCGATGCCACCTGGCATGGCGCCTGCAAGGCAAACTCTAGCATCGTTCTCTTTGTCGCAAAATTACGTCTGCGGTTAATTATAACAAAAGGCACAGATTTTCTGTACCCATAACGTATGATAATATATCATATTGGTGGTCGGAAGCAGTGATGGCGGAACGTCCGAATTTAAGGTGGGGGAGGGGGCACCATGGAATTTTGAACCCATTTCTTTCCTGTCAACGCCATAGGGTTAGTGTTAAATTGTCTGATTAAAGGGGAGGCACCGTGCCCGGTGCCCTCCCCCTCCCCAGTTCCAACGCAAGTGTTCGAAAGTATTTCAAGCTCGTGTTTAGATCGTTATCACGACATCAAAATTAAGCACTTGGTAAACAACTTTTTTATCGCAATTCATCCGATAAATAAGCCAAAAAAATTAGTTTAATACCCAGTGCTATCCTGCTGTAATATTCTTGGTATTCTGTGCGGCCTTCCTTTTTCTCAGAGGCGATCAAATGGGCTTAAGGCATGCGTGCCCTTACACCAAAGAAGGTGATCGCGCGCTATCAGGAGCAGCTTGATTTCGAGTTTGGCCCAGCACAATGCCCAACAAAGAATACCGCTGTTTTTGCCGATGAGTAATAGAGGTGGTGTTGTCAAGGCGAGCTTCATGTTGCTCCCCCTGGATTCACTTTCACCTCTAAGTCTCTAAATATCGTGCAATACCGCACAAAAGAGAATCCAATGTCATTATCCAATGAATTATGTAGGCTCGAAGTAGTTTTATTTCTCCAATTAAGTGCGCCAATAACTTATCATAAAAATTAAGTTAAAAGCTAACGAATTATCGATCGCTATGCATCTGATAAGGCGTTGAAACAACGTACTTCAGAAAACCTCTAGAAAAAATGGCATGGCATTAATCAGCTCAGTCTCGTTACCACCACTCAGTAAGATACTGAGCCAGATAATGGAAATGGCCACTTAACCCTTGCCACGATGGCGGCTATGAGCCACCTTCGCCCTAGTGGGGGGTCAAAAAGACCCCCCACGATCTCAAAAACTAAGATAGTTAGAAAAAGCGCAAAACGGCAATCGAAAGCTCTTCGAAAATGATATCGAAAATACTTCAGTCATTCTTCTCGTCAAGTCAATATCAAGGTCACCAGAGGTCAAAATAGCTCAAAATCGCTAATATGAGGTGTAATAAGAAAACCTCATATATCTCAGAAACTCTGCTAGCTAGAAACATTTTTCCAACACCATTCGAAAGTTCTTGAGCTGCTCTTTTATTACAGTGTCATTCATTCTCGTGTCAGGTCAAAGCCTAGGGAGCTACAGGTCACTTAATATTGGGAATGTTCTTGGGAATGCCCCTAGCCACCCATGCATAAGGGCGTCTCCTTTTTCGCTAATAAATTCCAAACCAAGCAAGATACAGCCATAGTTGATGCAACATTGAAATCTTCTTGTCAATACGAATCGAATGATATATAATATTGCTATGCCAGGTAAATTTGAAAATTTGACCTGGCCCAGGTCAACGGTCTGACACAACTTGACCTGGTATAGCCATGATGTATATCATTTGACTTGCAGTGACTATACAAACACTTTGGTGATAAAATAAAAGTTCTATCTTTGTTTATTCAAAATTTATAGGGTAAAACACCAAAAAATGCTTATTTGACCTAAGGTGACGTTTCAAAGGTCACAAGCCAACCTTTTGGCATCAAATTCAGAAATGAGGTAAGAGAAAGCCGTAACCGATGTTTAAAGTTGATTCCATCCATACTTACTGAGAAAAGCTCATTTCGTGATTTTCCCCATGTATTTACCATGGGGAAGTCATGCTCTGCACATGACCTTAGGTCACCAATATCAGAAATCCCGGAACATATGTTGTAGCTCCTGGTGGGCCCAATATGTGGTATGAGTTTCAACATGATCAATTTAACCCGCATTTTAGTTATGCAGTCCTAAGCATTTTTGAGGTGAGGTCACTTCACCTGGCCTGGTGACCTGACCTGATATGACCTTGAGTTAAAATGTTCAGGAAAGATGTAAAAATGATGACAAAACAGCTAGACCGAATTTGGCGGCGCGCGCCGCCATTTTTTGGTCACTTCCGAAAAACCAGAGGGGGTATAAAAAGACCCCCACCCGGGCGAAGGTTAACTGACATGAAAAACAGTCGGAGATCACAAACTCATTGGATGCTGCTTCATTGGTATATTTTAATCATGGTGAGTTGGTAACCACTCAGCTCCTCAATTCATTTGCAGCTTCAACAAAACCTAAAACTTTTGGACATAAATAAGCGTGCCAATTTGCACGGTGACTGCGACGATTTGTATTCACAGTGCCTTCTTTGATTACGCTTATAAATGGATCAATCCGTAATCTTTATAATCGCCATGATGGGGGTAATAGTCATCAAAACTGCAGGAAGTTTTGAAAATGGAATATTTTAGAAACTATTTCGTACATCAATATAAAGCTACAAATGCGTTCAATACCGAATTTCCGTTTTACCTATTTCTTTTTTAAAGAGAGGAAAAGGACTACCCTTTCGACTGCACCCATTTGTCAATCTATCGCAAATATGACAACATGGATTTCCAAACTGTTGTGCATGTTTGAGATAGGTGTCCAAAGGCTGATATCTAGGAAATACATGATTAGGAAAATCACCAGTGGCTCGTCAGTGAGTTGAAGATAAGAGGAAACAAACAGTCAAAACTGCTGCTGAACTCCTGAACAATTTAGGGCACACATAAACATAACACCATTTTTTTCAAACCAATGAAACGAGTTGTGATTCTCAACTGTATCTACACAAATAGAGTTTAACACGCGCATTGACGGGGGTCTGAGCCACCTTCGGATTGACGAGGGGGGCGGGTACCCGCCCCCCCTAAGATCTCGAGAACCACGGTAGGTAGCAAAAACGGTAAACGGCGTTGGGTAGCCCATCCGCTTCTCCATCGAAAATATTTGAACCATTTTTTTGTCAGGTCACATTTAAGATAGCCAGAGGTCAAAAAACATGCCGTCACATACCGTCATAGGGATAACATGTAAATTAAGTTTTTCGGCCATTACATCTGGACAAGTAAAGATAGAGCTCTACGAATCTTCGCAGCAAGCCGAATCGAATGATAAATGATTTGGCCTTGCTAGGTCAAATCAAAGATTTGACCTGACCTGAGGTCAGGTCAGGGTCAAATTATATAAAATTGCATATCATTAGAACCGCAAAGCCAAGGCAAGTCTAATGAAGCTAAAATAAACGCTCTATCACCATCTGTTACTGAGTTATTCAGTAAAAACCATATTTCCCATGTATTACCAATGGAGAGGTCATGCTTCGTACCTGATCTTAGGTCATCGATATCAAAAATACCGGAACATATTTTAGAGAACTCGGTGAGCCCATTATGTGATATCAGTTTCAATTGGATAAGTTCACCCTGCTCCGACTTATGCTATCTTAAACTTTTTTTGAGGTCGGGTCACTTGACCTGTACTGGTGACCTGACCTGAGATAAGCTATCCTTAAAATTTTCACAGACTGCGCGCCGCCGTTTTTCTGCTGTCTCCGAAAAACCCGAGGGGGCGGGTACCCGCCCCCGTCAATGCGCGTGTTAATATATGTTTCCCCATGCATTTTCAATTGAGAGGTTATAATCTGTATCTGACCCTAGGTTATCGATATTAAAAATACCGGAACATATTTTTTAGTGCTCGGTGTGCCCATTAGGTGATATTTGTCTCAAATGGATATATTAACCCTGTTCTTACTTATGCTATCTTAAAATTTTTGGAGGTAAAGTCACTTGAACTGCACCGGTGACCTGACCTGAGATGACCTGATTTGAATGTTTTGGAAAAGTTGCAGAATTGCTGAAGGATAAGGTGAGCCAAGTACGGCGGCATTTCGCGCCACCGTTTTTCAAGACTACCGGATAAAACCGAGGGGGCTGTTCAAACACCCCACCCACCGAAGCGAGGCTTAACCCGCGCCCCACCGGGGGTCCGGCGCCACCTTCGCCCCACCGGGGGGCCATCGATGGCCCCCTCCTCTAACTCCGAAAAAATGGGCGTTAGCGCAAATCTGCAAAGTGCAATAGAAAACTCGCGTGAATTCAGTAAGAAATTACTTCGCATTTTTTAGTGCTCAGGTCAATCGTTTGACCTCCAGAGGTCAAATTAGGTCAAGATCGGCTATTTTCACTCAAATATGCAATGATTAAGCAAACTGGGCATAACTCTTATGTCATTAGAGCTATTGAGGCCTGGTAAAGTACATTTGATAGGAAATTGTCAGTCCTTTTCCGCTATGTGGAACGTAAAGACCTCCCGCCAGTGGTTTGACCGCCAGAGGTCACCTCGTGACCTAATATGACCTGAGGTCACGAAAGTTCAAAAAGTGACCTTGCCGTATATCAAATGAAAGCCAGTGACAAGACAAACACGATGGTGTTTGTTTCACCGCTCTAGCTCAATTAGGTCAAAAGTTATTGTCAAAATACTGTTTTTGACCTCTGGTGACCTTGGATGACCTTGGAAAAGTCAAAGGGCAAATATGACCCTGGGTCCTGGGATCCGTGAAAGGGTGTCCAAAAACGTTGTTCTGAACAGTCTGAGTATTTGCAATCATTTTTGTGGCTTTTATATCATGAAATAGCTTTTCCCCATGCTTTTCCAATGGGAGAGGTCGCCTCGTGACCTGACCTCAGGGCACGAAATCGAAAAATCCCGGATATACACCTTGTAGACCCTGGAGGGGTCATGAAGTGTAGGAAGTTTCAAATCCATCGACTTTGAAATGTAGCTCTTACAGAGCTCTAAAGGTGAAGTGAGGTGACCTTGGTTGACCTCGTCTGGTGACCTGACCCTGGGTGACTCGGGGTAAAAAATTTCAGGGATGATGGGAAAATGATGCAGTGAGAGGTAGAGCCCTCAAACGCGGTGCTGCGCCTCGTCGTTTTTCTGCTATCCCGGAAAAACCTTAGGGGGGCCATCGATGGCCCCGGTGGGGCAAGGGTTAATGAGCTCAGATATATATTCAAGTAAGTTTTAAGTGTGATCGAAAGTGTCATTTCTTGGGACTACAGGGAGTAATATCTCGTTGTTTGCATCCACAGGCAGCTGTGTGCAGTACCATGTTGTTTGCGTCTATAGGCTGCACAACACGGTGTGCAGTACCGCCTTATTTGTGTTTGTCGGCAGATTGTGCAGTACCGCCTTGTTTGTGTTTGTCGGCAGCTGTGTGCAGTACTGCATGGTTTGGGTCCACAGGTGGCTGTGTGCAGCACTATGTTGTTTGCGTCCACAGGTGGCTGTGTGCAGAACCGCGTGGTTTGCGTCCACAGGCAGCCGTGTGCAGTACCGTGTTGTTGATGCTCGCAGGCGGCTGGCTGCAGTACAACACAGTGGAAAGCTGGCCCGGTGATAGCTTCCGGCTGCGCAGCGTGGCCAACCGGTTCAACTTAGCCACGAGGCGCTCATCGGAGCGGAGCTGGATGGCTGACTTCCAGCCGGTGCCCTCGCCCAATGCGCTGGACTCGGGGACGCGGTGGCGACGCAGCGCTGGCGACCGGTTCAAGCGGGGCATTGTCGAGGAGTGCTGCTACAACCCGTGCGGTCTGCACACGCTGCGGAGCTACTGCAACGACGACTAATACTGGCTGGCGGCTGTGGTGGGACTGTGATACGTCTGTGTTCAGCCGCGCGACGGACGACCGCGTCGGTATCGGCGAGGAGGCTGGCCCTCACCGCCACCGACGCGGCCGCCACCTCCGTAGCCCTCTGGTGTTCAGATGTCCACGTGAGCGCTTTTCAGTCCTCTTTGCCAATGCATGTCAAGTGATTGCTGCCCTCCAGATGTACAGTTGCTCAGGAAAAATAGCGTGCTTCGGATGATATGTTTAGGGGCTGGAGGGAACCCAAGACGGTAGGAAAGGAGAACAATATGTTCCATGCGTTGGCCAGTAAACAAAAAAGCAATCCAAAACGAGGAAAAGTACTCAGGCGTTAAAATTTTCATGTTTTGTTTAATGTAAGGTTTTATTTTGTCTCGATCTTGTATGAAAATATCAAATCATTTCCTGAAAATCGACGACGGGTAAAACCGACGATGCAGTGTTATGCGGTCAGAGACATTTTTTTATTCGCTGAAATATCGATAAATTGGAACACACACGAGCCATTTGCATGATACATGTGTCGCACTTTCTTCGTTTTATCTAAATGCCTTGCAATCAGAATAACAAGTTCCACCTCGTTGCAGATAGGGCAAAACAGTGGATCTGCTCCTGTATTACCAATCAATGGGTTGTACCCACCGTCACCTGTAATCTCTCTGAATGGCTTAAAACACAGTTCCTTTTTGTGGTCCAGACTTGAGATGCCATAGTAATAAACCTTCGATTGGGAAATACAAACTCAGCACCACTTGCCAAGTATACAAAGGCAAAGATCCGAGGATAAAAATTATCAAATGTAAATACCTCTTGAAATTATCCAGGAATTTCAAAAGAAAATAAAATTATTGCACTTCAAAATGCCCTGGGTCGAAACTATGACCGTCGACATAGTAAACGGCCGGGAAGATTTGTTCGGCGCAAGATTTCCCATTTGCCAGTAGATCTGGTTAATTCGCCAGGTCCCTAAACACCATTGGCCCCATCTTTGCGTGCTGGTTCGTTAGCTATCCGGCGGCTAAAAACATCAACTTGTTGTACAATATCAATCATATAGCTGTTCCCAATATGGAACAGTATCCTCTTTCTTCAAATTTCACGTCGAACGCGAAAATTCCGGCATCAGTGAGATGTATAATTACCGTTTCTAGTGCTCCGTTGGGTTCATCATTTTCCCATTTTTTTCTTGGCTTCCTTCTTCGTGTTTTATACATTAAGAACCATACTGGGTAGTTAAGAACCATACTCGGAAGTCAAAATATCATTTTTTGTTTTCAGAGTTCTAGAAAATTAAAAAAACAAAGAAATACAGTGGCCAATCATACAAATGAACCCAGTAATTGCACACCATTTTTCATGATAATTATTGATTTGGTACTGAACTTCACAAATTACAAAATATAAGCCATGACCTGTTTCTGATTTCTATTTTCTGATTCCGAGCCTTGTCCAGCTTTTTGTGTAGTTTTCGTCACTTTCTGTCGCCGACAACAGATTAAGCGCAGTCTTAGCTTATCACTTTTAAAACCATTGCCTCGAAATTCCTGACGATGCATTTGCTCTCCCTTTTACATAATTCTTATAGTGGAACTTTCAGGGAAAATTGGTGCTTACTGCAAGGAAAAAGACCACGGGAAAACGAAAAAATGCATCTGCAGTGCACTATTGTGCCTTGTGCCCAAAACGACGTATTTTCCAAGCAAGCAGACAGCTATTATTCTGCACGCAAAACTCTTTAGAAGCGTTGTCTCCATTTTCAAATATAGCGTGATTTGAATTTTATATTGTGATCTGGAGAGAAACGAACTTGACATGTCCATAGGAAATAGTATAGGGACTGTGCACTTTCCAGACATGTCCAGCATATCATGATTTAGCTTCAGCAGCCATCGATTTTCTCACCTTGTATTTCAAACTGTTGCTTCAGACGAGTACTTCTCCGACTGTATAAGAGTGTTTTAGCTGTTCCAATTCCTCTTCTTTGTGCAGTATGTAGTCATAAGCTAACGTTTGTGCTTTGCTGATCAAGTGTATGAACTGAATTCCTTGCACATTTTCCAACAAATATCTATTGTAGAAGTCGACCCACCACTCCTTATCTGGGGACTTCCAAGCGACAGTTAGTCTGTGCCAATCGCAGAAATATGAGACTGAAGTTTTGACTGTTGTGAGTCTGCTGTTGCGCCTACAGGCCATACAACCCTCTCGCTATGCTCTAAACATCCAACCAGTTTACTTTTTGCTGCCTCTGATTGTCTGCTGTTAGGGCAGGAAGTATCATGTTAAAGCGTCATTCTCTGTTGTTTTGTAATCTGTGTTACTATGCTCTGGTGCATTGGCCGATTCGGTGGGTGGAGGGGCGAAGCTGCATTTGAGGGAAATTTGTAGCATACATTTTCTACTCTCAATCGCATTTAAAATGGGGGGAGGGGAAAATAAATGGACCCCAAATTCGGGTAAAGGACGATTTACCCGTCCTTGCTTGACAACGAACAGCAACACGAGTGTGGGGACTGAATACATTGGATATTGAATTTCGCCGAGCTGTTTGTCTTGTATTTGGTATATTTGGTACAGAAGGTTCATGAGCATTGAACTCTCTCGTCCAAGAAGTAGCTAGACGTGTTTACATACCTTCCGTAAATTATTGCATCACAGTCTATGCGCATGCAGGATATCCGACCGCGGGTGGACATGATCGGGAGGGGAGGCACCATCCGGACTAGGGGTGCCAGGTTCGGGCGGATAAACCCATCAGGTGGGCGCCAGATCCTATTGCGAGGGCACCAATACCTTCCTCCCGGGGGGTGGCATTTCAGGAGGCAATATTCCAGGAAGGCAATATTCCAGAGAGGAGACATTCCAGGAGGCGACATTCCATCGACCTTTCAACGGGGCGTCGTGCCTATTTCAGGGGGCGACGAGTGGCAATCGGAGTCGGGGGAGCAAATACCCCCTTGTTCCCTGGATCCGCCTATCCATCCAAGTCCAAACGGGAACGTATGTACCACATTCCCAGGCGTGGATCCAGCCGGTTGGTTACGGGGTACAACCAATGTCGGCGAGCAGCAAGAAAAACATTGTCGGTGTCTACCAACGAAGGTGGTGCCCGACAGGAGCACACCGGTGCAGTGAATTT
This sequence comes from Lepas anatifera, assembly GCA_034440635.1. Taxonomy (NCBI): domain Eukaryota; kingdom Metazoa; phylum Arthropoda; class Thecostraca; family Lepadidae; genus Lepas; species Lepas anatifera. The sequence goes on along the minus strand of JAOTON010001409.1, from coordinate 12,333 downwards.
ATTTTTACCTCCATAGAGGTGTCCTGCAAACGGACAAATTCGCCGACAAATGTGTTTACCGACGGACACGTCCAACCCGATTGATCAATTATGAAACACTACTTTTATTGGGGGAAAGGCAAGGAAGGTCTGACTCCCTCTCACAGGTCATATTATTTCATTTCATTCCATTTATTCAAATTCCCAACAGACTTAGAACCCACTGATAGGTAAATGTTTAGTCTAAAACTGCAGTGGGATGTACATATATATCAAATGCGCTAGTAAAACATACAAACAGTCACATACAACACAAATACACGTATACAATAGAATACCTAACGAGGTTTGCTAAAACATGCTTCTTCACCCTCCACCTAAAACAAGGGTAAAGTGGCGTAGAAGGAAACCGCTGCCGGGTACATACTCGTATGGGCGTTACATTTCTGCACAGCTCGTGTTAACCCGCGCCCCACCGGGGGTCCGGCGCCACCTTCGCCCCACCGGGGGGCATCGATGGCCCCCCTCTAACTCCGAAAATATGGGCGTTAGCGCAAATCTGCAAAGTGCAATAGAAAGCTCGCGTGAATTCAGTAAGAAATTACTTCGCATGTTTTAGTGCTCAGGTCAATGGTTTGACCTCCAGAGGCCAAATTAGGTCAAGATCGGCTATTTTCACTCAAATATGCAATGATTAAGCCAACTGGGCATAACTCTTATGTCATTAGAGCTATTGAGGCCTGGTAAAGTACATTTGATAGCAAATTGCCAGTACTTTTTCCGCTATGTGGAACGTAAAGACCTCCCGCCAGTGGTTTGACCGCCAGAGGTCACCTCGTGACCTAATATGACCTGAGGTCACGAAAGGTCAAAAAGTGACCTTGCCGTATATCAAATGAAAGCCAGTAACAAGACAAACACGATGGTGTTTGTTTCACCGCTCTAGTTCAATTAGGTCAAAAGTTATTGTCAAAATACTGTTTTTGACCTCTGGTGACCTTGCATGACCTTGGAAAAGTCAAAGGGCAAATATGACCCCTGGTATCCGTGAAAGGGTGTCCAAAAACGTTGTTCTGAGCAGTCTGAGTATTTGCAATCATTTTTGTGGCTTTTATATCATGAAATAGCTTTTCCCCATGCTTTTCCAATGGGAGAGGTCGCCTCGTGACCTGACCTCAGGGCACGAAATCGAAAAATCCCGGATATACACCTTGTAGACCCTGGAGGGGGTCATGAAGTGTAGGAAGTTTCAAATTGATCGACTTCGAAATGTAGCTCTTACAGAGCTCTAAAGGTGAAGTGAGGTGACCTTGGTTGACCTCGTCTGGTGACCTGACCTTGGGTGACCCGGGGTAAAAAATTTCAGGGATGATGGGAAAATGATGCAGTGAGAGGTAGAGCCCTCAACCGCGGTGCTGCGCCTCGTGGTTTTTCTGCTATCCCGGAAAAACCTTAGGGGGGCCATCGATGCCCCCCGGTGGGGCGAGGGTTAAAGGGAATATGGCACCTTCATATTCCGCCAAGTTGTAAAGCAAGTCGGAAAACCCGGTACTCAATATATCATTTGTCATAGAACTCAAGATTTCCGCACAAAAAACTAAAACCTACCTGCAACGTACCCCTCATGCAGCCCCCCTCCAACAGCAAGCGCAGACGACCGGATGTGACGTCACACCTTGTAGCATATAACATGGGACACTTAAATGATTAAATATCTAAATTTTTGCAAAAAGAGGACCATAATCGAAGATGAAATGCATATTTATTGCATTTGGGATAAACTTGATTGGTGTGTATTCTCAGCAATTCGTAAGCGGGCAGTGTCATTAGCAGCAGTTTGACGCACGGCCCAACGGTGAAGGAATTCCTCCACGCCCATGTGACGTCACGTGGGCGTGAAGGAATCCCTCTTGAACGTACCTTTAAACCCTCGCCCCACCGGGGGCCATCGATGGCCCCCCTAAGGTTTTTCCGGGATAGCAGAAAAACGAAGAGGCGCAGCACCCCTGTTGAGGGCTCTACCTCTCACTGCATCATTTTGCCACCATCCCTGAATTTTTTACCCCGAGTCACCCAAGGTCAGGTCACCAGACGAGGTCAACCAAGGTCACCTCACTTCAACTTTAGAGCTCTGTAAGAGCTACATTTTCAAGTCGGTTGATTTGAAACTTCCTACACTTTATGGCCCCTCCGGGGTCTACAAGGTGTATATCCGGGATTTTTCGATTTCGTGCCCTGAGGTCAGGTCACGAGGTGACCTTTCCCATTGAAAAAGCATGGGGAAAGCTGTCTTATGATCTAAAAGTCACAAAAGCGATTGAAAATGCTCAGCTTGTTCAGAAAAGCGTTGTTGGACACCCTTTCACGGATTCCAGGGGTCATATTTGCCCTTTGACCACTCCAAGGTCATCCAAGGTCACCAGGGGTCAAAAACAGTATTTTGACAATAAATTTTGACCTGTATAAGCTAGAGTGCTGAAACAAACACTATCGTGTTTGTCTCGTAATTTGCTTTCATTTGATATACGGCAACGTTACTTTCTGACCTTTCGTGACCTCAGGTCATCTTAGGTCACGAGGTGACCTCTGGAGGTCAAACCACTGGCGGGAGGTCTTTACGTTTTACATAGCGGAAAAATTACTGACAATTTCCTACCAAATGTACTTTACCAGACCTCAATAGCTCTAATGGCATAAGAGTTATGCCCAGTTTGCTTAAGCATTGCATAATTGAGTGAAAATAGCCGATCTTGACCTAATTTGACCTCTGGAGGTCAAACCATTGACCTGAGCACTAAAACATGGGAAGTAATTTCTTACTGAATTCATGCGAGCATTCTATTGCACTTTGCAGATTTGCGCTAACGTCCATATTTTCGGAGTTAGAGGGGGGGCCATCGATGCCCCCGGTGGGGCGAAGGTGGCGCTGGACCCCGGTGGGGCGCGGGTAAGTAAAGGTATATTGCCCCTCATGTACCCTTAGCAGCAGGCCACAGTTGTCATGGCTGTTGGTGTGACGATATATGCTGACGTCACGGTGAGCATCAGCCAATCGAAGCCCTTGAAGCGTTTCGAGTATGGTAGTGGTTGCCAGATCATGACATCATTCACAGGCAGATATTTATTGCTATTCCTAGAGGAGTGTTTTAAAGATCAAAATATTGAGCTTATTGTAAATTTTTCAGAGAAATCATGAGTGGTTTCATTATTTCCGGCTAAAAACACGCCTAACTACAATAAATTCCAGGATTCGACTAAGGTGCCACATTTCCTTCAACAGGCCACGTTCAATCATGTCCTTGTTGGAATCTTGGACGGGTGGGACGTGTATGAGCCGCAGTAGCCCTCACCTTGATAGACGCTATGGGGACGTGTAACGTGAAACATCCGAGTAGGAAGGCGGATTACTCACTCTCACAGACACAAATAATTTCAAGATCAAGGCATTTCATGACCTCTAGTAGCCTTGGTATTGACTTGACCTCAAAGTGGATGACAGCATGTCGCTTTTTCGTTTCAAGAACTTTAGAATGATGTGTAGAAACTTGATCTAGTTCTTCTAGAAGCCGAGTTACACCCCGGTTTTGTCAGTTTCATTTTAAAAGAACAGAATCACCTTACATGGGTTTAGAAATGACGTCATAACTCGTTGACGTGACCTGACCTGATGCCAAGCTTTGGTCATAAATTTGTATGTATTTGTATTTATTCACTTAGATCAGCAACAGGTATCTGGCCCAATTACAGCTGAAGTCATGGACATAAAAGAAAACACTAGATAGGTATTTACAATGACATATTTCCTATTCGTGGTAAAGGGACCCAATGACTAAAAGTATAAGGTAAAACACATTCAAAACGGTAAAAGTATGACTGAAAGCAGCTTCAGCAGTTCATTTGACGAATAAAATTCTAAAGCACACCGATGATTTTAAAAGGATGATCTTTAGTGTATCTAATTACACTAGACTTAAAACTAGCATGTGGTGAATTAAAAGGATCAAACTATCAAATGCATCGTCCTAGATACATATAAAGCGACGGGCGTCCCAGTTCAATCGATTCGGAACAATTCGCGAAAAAAACCGAGAGGTGGGTGTCCGATCTGTTCCCAGGGGGTGATAGACATAGACATTTATTTTCTCAAACATCAAGGTACATACATAACATGAATATGACACGATTAGCGCAAAACACATGTGCTTAATTCTAAGCGCTTTTCGTAATACACAAATCTTACAATAAGTATTTCGCCCACCTACTAGAAAGAGCACCCTCCGCGACCACATGACTTACTGGGGCCGCCGCGCCGCGCCGCCCGATCACCGAGTGACTTGAATTTTAAACGTCAAATCTTTTGGCGTTTCTCATATACCTGAAGACACGCCACGCTACAAGTCTCGACCTTGTCTCGTCTAACTTTTGACCGTGGAAGATCAATTAAAGTTTTTCAGAGATATTCTACGTAGATACGTTTTCGTTTTTTATTTGCGCTAAGTCCCCTGATAAAGTCAGCCTTTCGTTATTGTATCTTGGACAGTGGAGTAGGTAATGAGCAGTACATACATTCCCTGAGGCTTCCACATTCTCCGCTTGGAGATGGGACGGATTGTATCGAAATTTGGTGTGAATTAAGTTTGCTCATGTTTACTCTTAGCCTAATTAACATATAATTTTCCTTTTTAGCGCCTAATAAGTAGTATAAAGGGGAGATCTTACACTAAGGAGTTCATTAATCTCCTTCTTAAATGCGTTAGTACACGGCGCATTGCGCACGTTCAAAGGTCGTTGGTTCCAGCCATCAATAGTGCTAATTAGGAACGAATTTTTGAAGCAGATTGTGTTTTGGGGAATTTTGGGTGAGTTTATCGGCCTGTCTTAGGGTTCTAGCGGCTGTATTGGCTCGATTACTCGGTACTAGGTAACGAATGAAAGATGGAATGTTAGGGTTATGCAATATGTGGTAAAGAAAATGGAGTTCATGTATTTTTCTGCGTGTCTCTAAAGTTTCCCACCCTAGGTCTGTCATTAAATTGTCAATCGATGTCCTAAAAGAAGTCCCTGTCACCAGTCTTGCTGCCCTGTTCTGTACGCGCTCGAGTCTCAGCTTTGATGAGTTATGGGTGATGGGTTAAGGGTCCTTGAACAAGCAATCAATCAGGTCAGATCGGATATGGAAGGCGGTTTCCAGTCATGGGGAGTCAACCCACGCTAATCCATGCAGTCCGATCTGAAGACGAACAATGAAGCCACTAGGCCACCCGGCCCTTGCAGACGCTACTTGCAGCGGCCGCAGAACTAACGATGCAACGGCTGCAGCACCAAGGCAGTAGCGGCCGCAACACAAAAACAGCAACAGCTACTGAACAAACGAGGCAGCAGCATCTACGCCGTAGCAACTGTAGCACCGGCTTGGTAGCGGCTGCAGCCCAGCGCGGTAGTGGCTGCAGCACCAGCGCGGTAGCGACTGCAGTATCAGCGCGGTAACGACTTCAGCACCAGCGCGGTAGCGGCTGCAGCACCAATGCGGTAGCGACTGCAGCATCATCGCAGTAAAGACTGCAGCACCTACGCAGTAGCGGTTGCAGCACCAGCACGGTAGCGACTGCAGCACTAGTGCAGTAGCGACCGCAGCACCAGCGCGGTAACGACTGCAGCACCAGCACGGTAGCGGCTGCAGCACCAGCGCGGTAGCGGCTGCAGCACCAGCGCGGTAGCGACTGTAGCAACAACGCTGTAGCGACTGTAGCACCAGCGTGGTAGCGGCTGCAACAACAGCGTGGTAGCGGCTGCAGCACCAGCGAGGTAGTGGCTGTAGCACTAGTGCAGCAGCGACTGCAGCACTAGTGCGGTAACGACTGCAGCACCAGCACGGTAGCAACTGTAGCACCGGCTTGGTAGCGGCTGCAGCCCAGCGCGGTAGCGGCTGCAGCACCAGCGCGGTAGCGACTGCAGTATCAGCGCGGTAGCGACTGCAGCACCAGCGCGGTAGCAACTGCAGCACCAGTGCGGTAGCGACTGCAGCACCAACGCAGTAAAGACTGCAGCACCTACGCAGTAGCGGTTGCAACACCAGCACGGTAGCGACTGCAGCACTAGTGCAGTAGCGACCGCAGCAACAGCGCGGTAACGACTGCAGCACCAGCACGGTAGCGGCTGCAGCACCAGCGCGGTAGCAGCTGCAGCACCAGCACGGTAGCGACTGTAGCAACAACGCTGTAGCGACTGTAGCACCAGCGTGGTAGCGGCTGCAGCAACAGCGTGGTAGCGGCTGCAGCACCAGCGAGGTAGTGGCTGTAGCACTAGTGCAGCAGCGACTGCAGCACTAGTGCGGTAACGACTGCAGCACCAGCACGGTAGCAACTGTAGCACCAGCGTCGTAGCGACTGCAGCACCAGCGCGGTAGCGGCTGCAGCACCAGCGCGGTAGCAACTGTAGCAACAACGCTGTAGCGACTGTAGCACCAGCGTGGTAAAAAAAGCCTTACCAGTAAGGGCCCTCAAGGGAGTCGGGACACCCAGTCTGGAGGCAGTAACGGTTCCTTCTGTGACAATCGTGTAATATTTTAATCTACCTGCACATCATGAATGACACGATCTATAGTTCGTGAATGGGGTTAGAATCTAGTGGCAATTCCGGTTCACACCCTTAGTATGCCCTTTGCGGGCACTCGGGACACTTTCTCATCAGTCAGGGCCCTTGGATGAGGATTTAAAGACACCTGACCTGGGGTGACGCGCTGTGACATCTGATCTGGAGATGGCTGCATTTATTGTCACGGTGGTTCTCTGCTCGTCGCGGTCAGTTGGGATACATCTTTGAAAACTGAAGCTCTTGAAGGATACGGGGACGCTTGGTCTGAAGTCAACCATTCTCCTCAGTTGAAATTAAGTCACTCGCAGCTGACTGTGTACCTTGTCACAAACAGTGTTTTTGAATGGAGAAGAAACACCCAGCTATCACTGTTCCCTCAGCACTCCTTGAACCACTCAGTACACACTCGTGCACTCTTTGCAGCCAGTCTGGATTTCAATACTAAGACCGACAGGTTAAACTGTTTGAAGACAGCTGGGACACCCTCCGTTGTAATTGTCGGTCCCCTACGGACCATTTAACCCGCGCCCCACCGGGGGTCCGGCGCCACCTTCGCCCCACCCGGGGGGCATCGATGGCCCCCCTCTAACTCCGAAAATATGGACGTTAGCGCAAATATGCAAAGTGCAATAGAAAGCTTGCGTGAATTCAGTAAGAAATTACTTCGCATGTTTTAGTGCTCAGGTCAATGGTTTGACCTCCAGAGGTCAAATTAGGTCAAGATCGGCTATTTTCACTCAAATATGCAAGGATTAAGCAAACTGGGCATAACTCTTATGTCATTAGAGCTATTGAGGCCTGGTAAAGTAAATTTGATAGCAAATTGCCAGTTCTTTTTCCGCTATGTGGAACGTAAAGACCTCCCGCCAGTGGTTTGACCGCCAGAGGTCACCTCGTGACCTAATATGACCTGAGGTCACGAAAGGTCACAAAGTGACCTTGCCGTATATCAAATGAAAGCCAGTGACAAGACAAACACGATGGTGTTTGTTTCACCGCTCTAGTTTAATTAGGTCAAAAGTTATTGTCAAAATACTGTTTTTGACCTCTGGTGACCTTGGATGACCTTGGAAAAGTCAAAGGGCAAATATGACCCCTGGGATCCGTGAAAATGTGTCCAAAAACGTTGTTCTGAGCAGTCTGAGTATTTTCAATCATTTTTGTGGCTTTTATATCATGAAATAGCTTTTCCCCATGCTTTTCCAACGGGAGAGGTCGCCTCGTGACCTGACCTCAGGGCACGAAATCAAAAAATCCCGGATATACACCTTGTAGACCCTGGAGGGGGTCATGAAGTGTAGGAAGTTTCAAATCGATCGACTTTGAAATGTAGCTCTTACAGAGCTCTAAAGTGAAGTGAGGTGACCTTGGTTGACCTCGTCTGGTGACCTGACCTTGGGTGACCCGGGGTAAAAAATTTCAGGGATGATGTGAAAATAATGCAGTGAGAGGTAGAGCCCTCAACTGCGGTGCTGCGCCTCGTCGTTTTTCTGGTATCCCGGAAAAACCCTAGGGGGGCCATCGATGGCCCCCCGGTGGGGCGAGGGTTAAAAGCCCCTGCAGAATAATTCGTAAGTACTAATGCAATGTTCTTAAATTTATTCTAGCTCAAATAAAGTGGCAAGCACACCCAGGTTTCGCTGTATTGCCAGATGTTTACTGATAATGTTACTGCCTCCATGAGTCTGCTGAATCGTCCATATATCTACAAAGGCCGGCCGTGTTTCGCTCACCTTTAAGATATTTTGCAAAATTTTGCCAAAAAATGTTTTCTGCTAACGACTAAAGCTGATCTGACCCTCCCTCAACGCTTGGATTGGATTTGCCTCTATCCAAGATCGAACAAGTTATTTGGTCGCCTTAACCCTATGTCCAACGGGCTCCCGGCTACCCCTATTTCCAACAGGGGGGGACAGATTCTGCCCCCTAAGATCTCAAAATCTACCCGGTCGATTAAAGAAATCAAACTGCAATTGATACCTCTTGTTCTAAACTCCATTTTGAAAAAATCAAAATTTTGAAAATTGAGGGTAGGGGGTTCAAAATATACAAAATTTTAGATTATCTGTAACTCTTGTCTTTTAGGCTTGATTTTCACGAAGCTAGTATGAATGGACAGGAAATTGCTTGGAAATGGTCATATCTCTCAATCAGGTGAAATTAAAAATTCAAGGATGGTTCTAGGGCCAGAAATTGGGGGAATTATGTGAATTTTTGTCATGTATTCTTTTTGCAGAATTGCACACACCAGGTGCAGTGTGATATCTCTGATGTCAAACAATGTGCTCAAATGCCAAAAAAGTGTCAGAGGCGGATTCAGGGACGCAAAATAGTGGGGTAAGAAACAAATTACCCCGCCTATCAGGTATGGCTATGTTTCAAATTACCCACTTTTATCCATCCCTGCCCGACCCGAAAAACACTCCTGGATCTGCCTATGGATGAATTGTGTCCATTTGGTATTAGGACTAAATGCATATATACAATGATTTGCCCCATTAAATGCAGACACAACACTAAATTACGTTTGGAAGTTAGTGAACGACTCCCCTAATTACGGTACCTGAGCACGCCTTTAATATCCTATTATCATATAATACACGGATGGGATCAATATATCATTATTCTTACCTCTCCCGTCCATTCTGTATGCCGTTTATTCATTTTGGAAGACTACGAATGGACAAAATTGTAGATCCCCATTTTGAGCTCCTGGAACCGCCTATGGCCAAAAATATATAGAAATACACATCAACTCTCATCCCAAATTTCATTTTGGTGTTAGAACTAAATGCATAGTTACAATGCTTTATCCCTTTCAATGCACACACAACACTAAAATGAACTTGAGTGCGTGTGAACTCCCCTAATTATTGTATCTGAGCACGCCTGTGGCTTTTCATCATCATATAATACATATACGGGATCAATGAATGGTTATTTTTACCCTTCCTGAGCATTCTATACGCAATCTATTTACTTTGCAAGAGTTCGGATGGATAACATTGTAACCCCCTCCCATTTTGAGCTTCTGGAACTACCTATGGCCAAAATGATATCAAAATATACATCAACTGTCATCTTAAATCTCAGTAATAACATTGAAACATTACAAATGCCACTGATTCATAACAGACAGCTTTATTTTAGGACAAACGCAACGCAGGCGACAATGCTCGGCTTCTGGATAAAACCCCCAAATTAGCAAGCCATAGCTCCATCTCTGGTAGATATATATTTCAAAAAAAATCAGGGAAGACGCGCTATCTAGTTCTAAGAAAAGTGGCACAATTTCAAGAGCCTATCTCAAACAGTTTTGGAGATACTATGGAAAAACCTGAGAGGTGGGCAGAATCTGCCTCCCTGTTAGAAATAGGGTTAAAAGTGTCCTTTTCTCCCAGGCTGACCCACGGAGGTGGTATGAAACCTCCCCCTCCCCCTGCATGCTGAAGCTTTGGCTGCGCCACTGGAAGAGGCGGCAAAAGCTTTTTATCTATGAACTCCTTCGATTTCTCAACGAAGGCGGCTCTATCGGTTAGTTTCTATTCCAGTAATGCAGTTTGATCCTCCCTGTTCGCCTGCGCCGGATGCATAGCCGAACGATTTTTTTGCGAGCTGAGAAACACTGCATGCACGCAGTTGGTCCTCTGTTTCTTCCTGGAGTCACACGTGCCCAATACAAATATAAATAATGCACTTTTGCAGCTTTGAAATCTGTGTGTAAATGACACCCTAAGACGCATCCTTAGTTTTAAGATGCCTAACAAAGGAAGGTTATCACAAGTAAATTGGAGAACAAAACATTGGAAATATGACCTCATTTCAATTGCTCTGGGGTTGGTCATTCAAAATGTTAATGCATGTGAAACTTCAACTACACCAGAGCTAAAAGTGTGTTTTCGCCAAATAAAGATGTCATGCACTTCATTTGGCATTTATCAGGAGCTATAACGGAAAACAGTCGGGATAACAAATCTAAAGTATCAGCATGAATCAACGCACGCCATAAGTCCCGGAGCGAAGCCTGATAGAAATCTGAGATGCATGGTGTTGCTGTTTGGCCGATTTTTCATGCAACGCCCCGCCCGCAGACATTTCAAACGAGCGGTCCCATGGAACTCGTAATCAAATGCTATCTGGAGCGATCAGAATATCCGTTAGGTATGCTCGACTTTAAATGCATCAGTAAGGAGTGGCACGCAGCTGATTGAATGGCTAACGCGAAGACCGTTCGTGACCTACAACGGTGATAAACCCATCAAAATGCCGCACTGTTGCTCAATTTCCCAAACAGGCGTACCCACAGTTCTTCTCTTCTCTCAAGTTTAGATAGAAAAATTGAAAATTATGTTCTTATACCAGCTTACATAAGCCCTTCTTGAGCATAGGCTGCATGGTTTTGTTACACATATGTCTCGAAAAATGTGTCAGCATTGTAAAAACGGTCCATAGGTAAAGTGGTCCAAAAGTTTTTATGTCTCTCTTTTTTCGGCATTCTTAAACTCCTCTGAGGCGTTTCAAAACGTGCAGCCTGCAAGCTTAATACATTAATATCGAGTTACTGGCGGCGCCCTCCAGATGATTTCCTCACATTCGGCTTACGGTGAATGCATGTTACTATAGTAATACTGTATAGGACTATAGTAAATAAGTATACTATAGCAATACTACAACTATAATTATAGTTACAGCACGCATCACCACCAGGGAACACCACCAGGGGCCTAACCCCGATAAAAATTTAGCAGGTCCTCCGCTCGACTCATGAGTCCCCTATGAGGGGGATGGGTGGATTAGTGGATGGCATCAAAATATTCTAAGCCACCGGTCCCGGGTTCAAGTCTCAGTGGAACCTCTGAATAAGTCAATCTGATCCCCCAAATCCCCGCCCAACAGGATGAGAGTTGGTGATGCTGGATGCACTCGGCAGTTCGCGCGTCGTTAAATACCAACAATTAATGTAGAGTCCCCCTATGATATTGAAAGTATATGATAACCTCACAAGTCTGTTATACTATAAATGCGTAACCGCGGACACATTGGGCTGAATATTTGACACTGAAACCCCATTGGACCTTATGGGGAGGCACGTGGTCGACCAAGGAAGTTCCTGAACACTGACCAGGTTATTAAAGCCCAAGCCGTCAACGTAGCTGACACAAACAAGTAATTACTAACAGCAAACGGGCCCCATCGTCATTTTCACACTTTATTTATATTCCAGGCCCCTGGAATGCACAAGAGCCCTCTTTGAGCCCTCTTAGAGCGCATTCACGGGGCGGGGTGGGTACCCGCCCCCTCGGGTTTTTTCAGAGATAGCATAAAAACGGCGGCGCGTAGCGCCACCGTCCAATTGGCATACTTTTTCTCTCATCATTTTTACAAATTGTCTCAGAATTTAAGCTTAGGTCATCTCAGGTCAGGTCACCAGTACAGTCTAGGTGACCTGACTTCAAAAGTTTAAGATAGCATAAGTCCGAACAAGGTTAACTTATCCGATTGAAACTCATATCACATAATGGGCCTACCAAGTCCTTTAAAAAAACTTCCAGCATTTTTATGCCGATGACCTAAGGTAAGGTACGAGTCATGACCTCTCCTTTAGAAATACATGGGAAAATGGTTTAAACTGAGTAATTTAGTAACGGATAGTGATAGCGCCTTCGTTTTAACTGCATTAGATTTGCCCTGTCTTTGCACTTCTAATGATATGCATTTTATATAATTTGACCTTGACCTGACCTCAGGTCAGGTCAATTT